>MU865302.1:0-161061 GCA_033297215.1 Podospora fimiseda | reverse complement strand
CGCCCCCCCCCCCCCCCCCCCCCCCCGCCGCCCCCCCCCCCCCCCCCCCCCCGCAATTATTTTAAACAGGGAGGAATGTTTAACGAAATATAGATAGTACTATGTAGGCAATGTTGAGTAGTTAGCTGAGAATTGTTAGAATGAGGAGTCAAAGACATAACGACTTAAAATTCATTTAAGTTATATCTCCCTCTAGACCCGAATTATTCTCAGTTTTTACGGGTTCAATACTCCGTATGTCGGAAAGAATTCGAGTGGTAAGACATCCGAGTACCAAGGATTGACACGCTCAAAACTTTAAATTTAAATTCGGGAGGTAAAAAACGACAAAGGGCCGTTATTAATTTAACTAAAGTTTGACAATATCTGAAAATAGCTTGTCGTAATGAATATATTGACAGCTCATCGAATTTCTTTTCCTCCTTTCTCCTTTTGACTCCGAGTCCTTATGCTAGATTGCCTGTTTACAAAACCTGCCACTGTTCAGTTTTACTGCTAGTCTAGTACCCTCATAATCTCTATGTCCTTCACCTTTAGAGAACTACACACATGGTGCAAGGGCAAATATCCACACTTGAACTTCTCATACTGCTCTGCGTTCTCCTATGACCCTGAGCTTCTGCGCGTCTTTTTCTTCTGCGAAGTTTTCTCTCTCTTCTTTCCTGTCGAGCTTCCTCCAGTCGATCACCAAGTTCCACCGAGTCGGCCGGGAATGAGTGGGAAAAGTCTCTATCGGGAGTTGACATTGTGTAAAAGCTTCAAAGTAAGAGCGATAATTCAGAGTCTTGAGTAGGTAGTGTACCTCGAGGTATTTATATATGTTTTTTTTGTAACATCATCCTGATGCTTCAACAGTCAGAGTGGCAAGTCTTTACCAGCTATGAGTCGGCAGATAATGCGTACGATGACTCCAAACTGCTGATATCTATCAAGAGCCAACGATTCCGTACTATAAAAACCTTGATCGCTGATGACCCAAAACACTGATTACTTGCTCCTCATCAAATACAGCTTACCTTCTTGTTTGTGGCTACTCTTACTTGATTTAAACCGCCTCCTCAATTCTTTTATTCCTCTAGCCTCAGAATGGCTGAGCAAGTCTACATAAACATGGCTTTATTTCTCGGCGCATCCATACTTCTCCTCCTCATCCTCGCTCTCCTGCCCTGCCTCCTAACTGTCCATTTTAACCTCCCACACGATGACAACCGTGGCGGATTTGGTCACCTATGGCCTCGAAGACTACCATGAGTCGGGAATTCCTATTCCCAAATAACATCAGCATCCGTTATTTAATTACCGTTTCAAATATTACTGCCAGTTTAATGCACAAACACACTTTTACTTATTCTCACCCGCTATCTTCTTCTTTTTATCTTCCGCCTCCTTCCACTCTTTTTCTTTCCTCTCTTTCTCCTTCTTCTTAGCCGCAGCTACGATAATCGGGTTGTTGATAATTGGTATCATGATTTATTGCTTCAATAAAAAAGATTTCCTTTTGTATTGAATTATTGTTGTTTCGAATAGTGGCAACAGATCAGTATGTTCAAGTACTTAAGGCATCGTGTACGCGAAGTATTTGAAGGAGTTCAATTTCTCACAATAAATACTTTTTCCTGTCACATAGAACAAAGTGCAACACAGTTATCTACCACATATACACCCTGTATACGATACACAACAAAAAACACCCACACACCCACAAAAGTCAGCAAGAGATGAAAACTTTCCACAATACAAACTACTCCCGTCAACTCCTCAACATTCAACCCATCAACCTTTTGATTCTTCATTTTTACTCCCCGATCATCAATATCAACTGGCTCATCATCACCACCCCCTTCTGACCTCTTCCGTTTATTATTATTATTAGATCCAGCAGCAGCAGTAGAAGACATGACTAATTAACTATCAATATTATTGCGTGCAAATTATCCTCTTTTGGAATAAACCGAGTCAAAAAAAAAAAAAAAAAAAAAAAAAAAGCGAATGATTTATGGTTCGGTAATGAAGTCACTCTCTCTCTACCTATATATGCTTTATTGCCTGATACTGCATATATTACCTTTCTATCAACAATAGAGTCAGCAAGTCGTCACTCATATCGCTCTTGTTCAACTGACTCTTCTATCAAGACAGATTACTGTCTGTCTGTATCATTTGACTGTGTGATACTACATACGCATCGCGTCATATCTGCTGTGGAGATACAATATACGTAATCAAGTGTATATCTTTAAAAGCTGAGAAGGAAATACACCAGTAAAATACTGAGTGAGCAGCTCTGTTTACAGCCATACAACTCACTTTTCTATTTTGCCTGCAAAAAATCCATGTCTTTTACCAAACCAAAAATAATTCAACGCCTCACTGCCATGAAAAATCATATTTCATCACAAGGTTAAGGATCCCAACACACACGTAAATCATCACCCGCGGTTTAGTCAGCCCCCCTTATACACACACCAAGTCAAACCCACACTCCCGCCCTCCGAGGCCTTCTTAAATCTTATAGACCAATTCTCCATCCGTATACCTATAAAAATCTTTGTCAGTAAACTGTTTCTTACTTTACCAAGAAAAAGAAAATACTCACATAATCTGGTTCAACCGATCCATCACCTTCAAAGCCTTGACACCCTCAGCTCTGTCAAACTTCTCTCTCCCGCCAACCTTCTTATTAACTCCCTCAATCAACTCGTCAACACTAGCCGATTCATCCTCAAACAGAGGGGTGTTCAACAACTGTCCCAGAGCTCTCCTGAAAACCTCAACTCTCTGTTCGCTAATCTCACCACCTTCCTCTTCATCTTCTTCCCCTTCACCATCCTCATCAGCAACACTCAAACTTGCCGTACCAGAAGCAAGCGAATCGAGCCTAGAAGCCGGAATACTTGAAGGCATGCCAGTCTGCTGAGACGACCTTGTAGAACGTGTAGCGCGTGGCGTGGCGTCATATATGTTGTCTTCCTCCATTGCGTCCTGGGTTTCTTCTTCCTCTTCGACTTCTTCCTGGGGTGAGCTTCTTCTACTTCTTCTACTGCTGCTGGCGCCGTTTGTAGAAGCAGCCGCCGAAGCGCGCTGTGACGTCCTGGTAGACCTACCTGCAGTAGATCTCCTTGTGGCGGTTGTGCTCGGTTGCGTAGCGTCACCGTCGTCGTCAGAGTCGGAATCTGAACTGTCAGCTCCCTCACCCTCCAAAGGCCTGGTGGTTTTCCTCCTCTTCTTCCTGCTCTCATCCTCCACTACTTCCTTGAAAAGGGCGAAACGGAGAATGGCTTCCGCAGCAGCGGCATCCCTCTCCTCAACCCTGTTTGACAATCTCGACTTTGCGTGCGCCGTAGCAAGACGAATAAGCGTTTCAAGTGTACGCACGGTCATTGGCGAAGTCTTGCGCTGGTTGCTCTCCATGTCGTCGTTTCTCAACCCGACGTAAATCTCAGCAATACGATCTGAAGCCTCCTGCGTCAAGACGGGCTTGATTCTCGTCTTGGCGTACTGGATGTACTTCTTCATGAAGGGGATGCTTAGAATCTCATGTTTCTTGTTGGCCCCGCGGCCTGTCGCTTTGATGCCAACGTGCAGCATGGCATCGTATTTCTCGTAAACATCAGTCGGTTTCTGAGAATCGGCTTGCTGATTAAGCGCAACATTTAGTGACTGCCCAGCATTCTCCCGGACTGGTGCGCCCTCCTCCGTTCCCGGCTGACGGTACCGATGCATACGCAAAACGTGCTCTGACACCTGTCTATCCCTAGTATCCTCAATATCGTCTGTCACGATGAACAACAGATCAAAACGGGACAAGAGAGAGTCGGGCAGAGCAATATTTTTGTGGGGATCCTTGTGGGTATCGTACTGTCCGAAAATGGGATTGGCAGCCGCAATAACACTGCAACGAGCGTTGAGCGATGTGTGAATACCAGCCTTGGCGATGGTAACGGTCTGCTGCTCCATGACTTCGTGAATGGCGACACGATCAATATCGGACATCTTGTCGAACTCGTCAATGCAGACCACGCCGCGATCGGCCATGACCATTGCACCTGCTTCCAGACGGCGCTCTCCAGTCTCTTTGTCGGATGTGACGGCAGCAGTCAAACCGACACCAGATGAACCACGGCCGGTCGTGGCAATAGCGAGAGGAGCGGTGTTGAGAACGAAACGCAAAAGTTGTGACTTGGCAGTGGACGGATCGCCGACCATGAGAATGTTGATGTCACCTCTCAGATGAGTACCGTTCTCCAGGTTCTTCTCCATACCACCCAACAACATCAATAGAATGGCCTTTTTAATATAGTCGTGTCCAAAAATACTAGGGGCCAGAGACTGGGAAAGAAGCTCAAAGACTTTAGACTTCTTGGCGATCTTGTTAATATTTCGGATATCGGTGTCGGTAATGGTGGCAGTGGCAACGCCGCCGCCTGATTTAGTCGAAAGCAGAACAATATTGTTGGCCAAGAGAACCGTCTTGAACAAGGCGCTGTTGTGATTCGTATTTCTGTTACCCAGCGTCCTGTAAATACCGACAAGCTGGATGCGGTCACCAGGCTTTACCCTGTCGACCAAATCGTCGTCGAGAATAACATCTACACCTCGGGGCAGCTGACCGGCAGGGGCCCGTTCAGGCATCTCCTGGATAGAGATTGTCTGATGATCGCGATAGGTGCAGAAGCCATATTCGGTAATCAGGGGGTTGCCCTCGGTATCTTCGTGAGGGTACACGGAGCTGGTGGTGGCGCCGTTGGTCATGGTCTGGTCGCGATATTCCTTGAAGTGGAATACATTCTTTGTCTCGTTCCAGTGAACACTCTTTACGATTTTGGGTCTGATCAGGGAACATCTGGTGACGATACCCTCGATCGAGACCATGCTGTTGAGGTGTTGCGACGACAGCGTCCTTGGGTTGCACGAGTTGAGACCGAAGCTGCCTGCCCAGGCGCAATAGTAGAGAACATCGTCGGCAACCTGATCAGGTCTCGTTTGTTTGATGGAGCTGACGATCTGCTTCAGGGCCTCGTTGAAGGCAAGAGAAAAGTCGAATGGGTCGTACAGGAGCCCGTCGGCGATTGCTGCATTGTGTTCGCGAACATGATCGATATTAACGACTAGTCGACGTTGGTTCTTTTGGAGCATCAACATGATGTCTGATCTATAGCTGCGCACATTTTGGTCATCTATGCATCTTGGGGGTTAGCTAGAAGAAAACAGAAAAGAGAGATATAGAAGGAAAAATTCGTACGAGGATCGAGAAATTCCACAGCCTGGCGAACACGCTCTTTCGCCGCATCATCTCGAAGCATTAATTGATCCATCTTTGTTGTTTTCTTGTTGACTTGTTTGTCGAGGGAAAGAGTGGGAAAGCGGAGCTTCAATGATGGATTCCTTCCTTCCTTGCTGGGATGTGGGGGAGAATTGGGCAAATATTCAATTTCTCGATTAAAACGCGACCACGACGCGCGAGTCGCGTGTTTTAGGCGCGACTCCTGACATGGGGTTTAATTGATTTCAAAGGCGGGGCGTTGCCCAGTCAAAACCTCTCTTTTGCTTGACAGGTCCTGGCAGATATCGACAGCTGGATGTCAGCTGTCGTTCTCCTTCCCATGATCCCATCCATCATCCTCCTTCAGAACATCGCCTCCTCGACCAATAAACTTCATATATAAAATTTGAAACCCCGAGATATAGTAGATACTTTTATTCTCATTTCTCTGTCATATTACCTGGTTACGTTCCATTTCTTCAAAAAGAGGGGCATAGAAGTCCAGAGACACGTTCTATGCCTCGTCTCTCGTTCACCTCACCACTTCTCTCTCTCCTCCATATACCTCTCCAGATTCCCCTCAATCTATCGGACACCCTTCCCATCTCGCTCTTCTTTCTCTTCTCGCCCAGCCTGATCGACCAACGATCCTTGGCCCTTCCCGCTTCTGCCGGACCCAGACCACATGTGCCGAACTTGTCACACCATTCGAACATAATCTCTGATTCAATAGACATGCAGAAGCGCGGCACCGCGTAGAAACACAAGCCAATTGCATCCATCCCGTGCCGAGAGAGTGTGACAGTGCTCCAATGATGTGCGCGCCATGCCGTGTGGTGGTTGCTTCCTCAGGTACTGTGTACTCTGTAGACTTTCGAGGTAACATCCTTCCAGCGACCACCGTCACCCTCTGTATCGCCATTATTGCTGTCTCTTCCCGTCACCAAGCGGGTGCGAGCCATCACGAGAATACGAAAAAGTCTTTTCATTCTCGTTCTGTTCTCTTCCGTCTACGGCTCCTGGCTTTCCCCCCTGCTTCCGTATCATCAGTTTCCAGAAGTAGGGCCGAACAATTTTCCTCATTGGATCCCGGTCTCATGCTGCACGAGGTTGCGCAAGCGCTCTGGTCACTGGTGTCTCTAAAACCGCCCTTGCGATCGGATACCTGTCAAATACGGACTCGAGGGATCATCCTTGTTTTTCTGTACGACACGACCACAGGCGGTCTCTTGCCTTTTCTTGTTTACCTGCCGTCCTACAGACCTCCTGCGGGTGTGATGCTCTTCCCTCTTTCCGCCCTGGGTTTTGTAGAATGTGGCCATGCAATCTATGTACTCGTGCACCTGATTGGTTACCGACCTGACGGGTAGCCGACCGGTACTATGTTTTCGGTCTGGTATCCTGGTCATGGCTGAGAAAACCACAACTTTACACGGGACTATCGAATCCGAATGCGACCTTTTTTAGATTTGCTTCCCCCAGACTCGGCTCAGGGATGTGCGCAAGGGCGAACCGCTGATCAAAACATTCAAGTTGTTATACATTTGCCGAATGCAGCTTACCCGGTGTAGCCGTAAGGTATCAGAAGCGCTCACTCCCGAAGCGTTTGTGTTGCCAGAGCTCATGATTACCTACTCCTCGTTCCCGACGGTGGCCGAATCCAAGGAAAATCAAAATGAGATGTGAGTTGGGATTTGTATGAGACACTCGGCGTTAAATAGCGCGAAGACGGGGTCAATGGTCCCGGCGGCGTACCAATGATATGTCAGAATCGAACAAAACCGCAGGATCGTGGCTTCGAATTCCCCGATCCGACAGGTCAGGTCGTTCCAAATTCCAGGTCCTGCATAAGCCACAACCGTCCATCGAGATGGCAAAGTGCGCAAGGGAGGAAACATCCCAGAAATGTCGTGGAAGCTAGTATCAGAAATCAAGGAACTATGTCTTTGTGCTCATGCAGGCGGCGCCCACGCCGAATGTAGTGACTGAGACAATCGTATGATCCAAGCCGTTGTGATTGGACCCAGCGAGGATTCCGTGCAGGATACATTCGAAGTGACCATAACAGCCAGATATGTTATCAGCAAGTTTTGTGAACTGTCACTGTCACTTACATGAGTGATATTTCTGTTCATGGCACAGAATGGGCGGTGTGCCAAAAGCGGGAAGGAACAAAAAACTCGGTACCGCTTTTGATGCCTGTTTACGGACAAGGCAAATTGAAGAGACATCAGATAAGGCAGTCTTGATGTTGAAAGAGAATGAATGTTGTTCTCCTCAACCTCGAGTGTTGAGAGTCTCGGTACATTTCCAGGCGGACAGCTAGGCCGAGAATTTTAGACGAGTTCTCGGCTCGGGTACCATGTCTGTAAGTGAACACTTCCCGATGGCCCGTGCGACTTGATATATCACCATCGAAGGCTTTTTGGACGTAATAGAAATGCTTGTGCAGGGGTTTAAGCATTATCAATCGGACAAAGGGGACACCTGAAAAGGAGGGTGACATTGACAAAGTTCCTGCAGGTCGTAATCAACAACCTAGTGTTGTAAAGAGGGATTTGAAATACCCTGTGATGGTCAAAGACTAAAGCTCGGCCGTTAATCTTTCATATCAGTCTGTTGGAGCCGACTTCGGGATGCCGAAATCTGGGTGGGGAGCGGCCTTGGCCCTCTGTTACCCCTCACCCAAACAATGAGATGGGGTACCTGACAGCATGTTAGAAAGGGGGTTCGACCATGTGGTTGCACAGCGTCAAGTACAGTGTCCAGCTGTCTTTTTAACGAGGCAGACCGCAGGTCGTTTGTTGCACGTGGGACCCGCGTCCGTCTCGACCACATGGCTGCCCGAGGGTAACAAGACAACAGCCAGCACTAATACATCATTATCGTCGGTGTAATCCAGGTAGTAACGATTTGTACTCTCGTTGTCTCCGAGCTTGTTGCGGGAAGCTGGGCACTAGCGTGTGGGCTCTTGCTCCTGGCTGGCTCCTCATCCCAGACAGCGAACCATGTCACCGCCCAGAGATCCACCCCATCCGTACCCAGTTCAAACAGCAAACATAGATACTTTCGGGGCTAGGGGGAATGGCGGATATGCCGGCCAACTAGAACCCCCCGCTGACCGTTGGGGCATGAGACGACGGGATAATCCACACATCCCACGATATTCTGTGGGTTTGGCGCCCGGGATCTTGTCTGTTTCGTTGATAGCCGTGAACCACTGCTTCTGTACTTATAGTTGACCACTGCTGTTCGTTTCCTGTGACTGCCAGCTCTTCCTCCTCAGCTTGATAGCTTCACTTCACTGTAACCAAACAAACTTGTTCATCATGGTCGTTATCCCCCTCGAATCAGTCTCTGGGTCCGCTCCTCCCAACCGGGAGGGTAGTCAGTCTGCCGTTCTGCACAGAGACCTCGGGATTAACTTGTTCGCCTTGCAGAGAGGCGAGGGAAACCACTTGATCCTCGAAGATGGCCGAAGAATCTTTGATGCCTCGGGTGGCGCTGCTGTGGGTTCAGTCGGCTGGGGACACAAAAGGGTGATCGAAGCTGTCTTTAAGCAAATGATGCAGATGCCATACTGCGCCACCATTTTCTACACCACAAAGGTTCAAGAGGAGCTCTGCCGCCTTCTGGTTGATTCGACCCACGGTCAGATGGCTCGAGCTTATATCGTGAACTCAGGTATGTGCATGTACAAGCACATGATATTTGGTGGCCTCCCAAGACCGCAAGGCTAATTGATGATTGGCATAAGGATCCGAGGCGATGGAGGCCGCAATGAAGCTTGCCAGACAGTACTTCCTCGAGATCAAACCGGCACAGAAGCAAAGAACCCGTTTCATATCTCGAGATCAGTCCTACCACGGCATCACCTTGGGCGCATTGGCCGTCGGAGGGCACCAGGGTCGACGGGAGAAGTTCGAGCCGCTACTGACCAAGGTCGTCTCCCGGATAGCGCCCTGCAATGAGTATCGCGGCAAGCGGCCCGGCGAGACCAACGAGAAGTATGTTGCTCGTCTGGCTCACGAGTTGGATGAAGAGTTTAAGAAAGTCGGACCGGATACCGTGTGCGCCTTTATCGCCGAGCCCATCGTGGGTGCTGTAAGTATAACAGAAGGAACCCGAAAAAGAAGGCCATTTCTGACAGTGTGAAAAGGCTCAAGGATGCGTGCCGGCCATTCCGGGCTATTTTAAAGCCGTTGCAGCTGTCTGCAAGAAGTATGGAGCGCTGTTGATCTTTGACGAAGTCATGTGCGGCATGGGCAGAAGTGGCACCTTGCACGCCTGGGAGCAAGAGGGTGTTGCCCCAGATATTCAGACAATTGGCAAAGCTCTTGGTGGTGGATACCAACCCATAGCCGGGCTTTTGATCAATCACAAAGTGGTTAACGGCCTTAAAAGTGGCACTGGGTAAGTTGATCCCAAGATAGTATACCCAGTGCGTCGTGCGCAGTTGCTAACGAAGCCCTTTAGCGTGTTCGTTCATGGCCACACATACCAGGGACATCCTGCCGCATGCGCAGCAGCTCTCGAGGTACAGCGCATTATCCAGGAGGAGAGTCTCTTGCCCAATGTCCGCACCATGGGAGCCCTTCTCTCAGAGGGCCTGAAGAAACGAATTGGTAACCACCCAAATGTAGGCAACATCAGAGGCCGCGGGCTCTTCTGGGGAGTCGAATTTGTCGCCAACAAGAAAACGCTCGCGTCTTTCCCTCCTGAACGGCATGTGGCGATGGAGCTCAGCGAACTCGGTCTTGGGAATAAGTATAACATCCAGGTGTATCCGGGCCAGGGCTCTGATGGTGGTGTGAAGGGAGATCATATCATCATCTCTCCTGCCTTCAATATCAAGAGCGATGAGGTCAAGTGGATCGTCGATACTTTTGGGCGATTGGTGGATGATTATTTTGCGAACTTGGTTGTTTGAGGGTGACGACGGCAGAGAAAAAAAGGTGAATAAATTGACGGAATGTTCTGCTGAGATTTTTTGGTAATTTTTGGATTTTTTTTGGAAGATATCAATCGAGTGTAGTTGAGATCATGACAAATTTTGAGTGCCCAATCGGGTCAGTTTGCAAAAGTGCAAAAAATGAAGCAGAGAGAGTCTGTCTGAATTGGATACCTGTTGTGTTGTGTGCAGACCGGATTCGGACGGGGCTTCAGTTGTGAGACACAATGACGCTTTTGTATTCGCTGGGCCGCGTTCCGTCTGAATGCGCGGCTTCTTCCAAACACCGACCGAGTCTGAATCCTCGAAAATTCAACATGATCGCTGTTTGTCCCTTCCAGTTCACAACTCATGAAATGATCAACTTGAAGTTTTAACCGGGTTTCAGAGGTCATCTTGCTGACGCACAGACCAACTGATTCATACAGGGGACAACGGTCCAGCGATGTGGCAGACCAAGCAAGGGTCCCAGCGGGGGCCATTAGCACCATTACAACTTCAAACCGCCAACCTTGGCACGGGGACATCACCACCACTCACTCAACGAGGACAACGAAAACATCACCAGCGGCAGCAACCTACATATACATCAGCAGACCCAGTTGTCGCCGCAGCTGTTCGAAGGATGGCTGTCGGGCTCACCAATGGCCGACCGGCCGCCGACGAAGAAGCCCGCGCCGAGGTCGACGTGCTAAATTCGCGATTGGAAAAGACGACGCAATTGACCAAAAAGATCCAAGCATGCTTGGGAAGACTGGAAGCAACAGGAAAGAGTGTGCGCGAAGTTGCAGGGCCACTAAATGGGGAGACAAGAAAACTACAAATCTTGGGAAGCAACATCGATGCCGTCATCGCAGCCATCGAGCGCTTGCGCCAGCCCGTCGACAGCAAGAATGACGAAGAGCAAATAATACAAATGGGCCCCGACAAGGCTGGCCTCCCCAATTATCTCGCCTCGATCAAACGCTTGACCAAGGCGCTCAACGAAATGAAGGCCTCCAACTTGAGATCAACACAACAAACCGTCACTGACCTTCAGAAACTGGTCAAGCTAGGCAACTCGAAGCTCGAAAACGCTTTTGATAAGTTATTACAAAACGAAACACCACGGTCTATCGAACCATTACACTACATAACCAAAAACAAACCATTCCCAACGCTGCCGCAAGACAAGCTCAACAAGCTTGGACTGATGAACTCGTATGTCGCTGGAGTCCACCGACAGAGCAGCGGCGCGGCAGCTCCTCAGGAGTCACCAGTCGCAAAGATCTATGCCGAAATCAGGTCGCAATATCTCTCTAGCAGTCTCTTAAACATGGCGACAGCAAGCACAAACACAGCCAAAAAGAAGAACACAGACACCATTTACCGAGCCGGCACCAGCGGGATAGGCATGTACGCACAAGCGATGGAGGGCCTATTCGTCGCAGAGTACGAAAACATCTGCAACATTTTCACAAGAGAAGACTGGGGCCCGGTATTCCAAGCAACATGCAACCCTTGCCTTGTAGAGCTAGGAAGGACCCTACGAGAACTCAACGGGCACATAAAAGCCCACATGAACACGGATTGCTACCTCGCCTACGAGATCGTGGAAATCATATCCGGCCTTTCCAACAACCTAGAGCGGCGGACGGGAGAGCTTAAATCTTCCCTCGCCGCCTCATTAAAGCCAGTTCGGGAAACAGCTAAACTCTCACTGGCAGAACTCCTCGAAGACACAAAGCGACGAGTCAACAGTCTTCAGACTCTCCCCATGGACGGCGCGCCAGTCCCCATCGTATCAGAAACCATGCAGCGCCTTCAAACCATGGTGGACTTCCTCCGGCCAATCTCAAGCATCATGGTCTCCCTAGGCGACGGCAACTGGAAATCCGCCGCGGCCTCCTCCTCTTCCTCCACTCGTGATAACAACACGATACCCAGCCTAGCATCCTTTGACGTCGGCGCGGACGGCAAGGAAATCTTTGCTCATTACTGCACCGATACTATCGAGGCATTAATGCTCGCTTTGGACGGACGCGCGCGCATGATACTACAAAAGAAACCAGTTATGGGCGTTTTCTTGGCCAACAGTGTCACAATTATAGAGCGCAACATTCTCAGCTCCGAACTTGCGCCTTTACTTTCCGGCAGACTCAATGCTCTGGACACGTGGAGAAAGAAGGCCACGGCTCTTTATACGGACTCTTGCAAGGAGATTTCTTTTCATCTTATGGATTCTATCCATACGTCGAGGTCTGGTCCTTCGGGAAGACCTACCTCTACTGGTCAAGGTCCATCGATTGATTCAAGCTCGATTCTGAAGGGGCTCAGTTCAAAGGATAAAGAAAACATCAAGGGCAAGTTCAGCGCGTTTAATGCGGCTTTTGACGAGATGGTGAATAGGCATAAGGGATATAATATGGAGAAGGAGGTGAGGCAGATGTTTGCAAAGGATATGCAAAATATGATTGAGCCGTTGTATTGTCGATTTTGGGATCGGTATCATGAGGTTGATAAGGGGAAGGGCAAGTATGTGCGGTGGGATAAGGCTGGGATTTCGAATGTGTTTTTGAGCATGTATAACTGAGTTTAAGAAAGACGGATTGGGAAAGACGGGCTTTGTCGATGCCGCAGCGATATAGCTTGGGTCACGGGCTACAATGCCATGGCCTTGGGACGAATTTGCCCAGGAATGAGGTGGTTTGGAAAGGGAGGAAAAGTCGGGCCACTTTTGCGTCACTTGGCATGAACCCGACGCATTGGATGCGATGCTATGACTGATGAACCGAGGGTGGCTGTCACGGTTGAGAAAAGAGGGTGTAGTGAGCAGGCAGCGAAGGATACCAAAATCGGCAGGTGTGCGGCGGAGACGAAAGGCTTGTCAACCCATGTGTGTTGGAACGAAGGATCAAAAAAAAACCCGTGGTTTTATACTGGTTTTTTGGTTTTCTCAGTGGTTTAGCTCCTTTTGGTATGGGGGAGAATGCGGGGGAAGGGGAACGACGGGGCACTACGCTAGAGTTTTTGTCGTGTGGCTTGATCCATTTGCGAGCATCATCATCGTTATCGGGACTTGGAAGAGAGTGTAAGGGTTTGACAATTCTTGTGTATTATTTCTATTTGATTTATTTGTCGCGCGGGATACCATACTGGGACGAACGGGACGGGAAGGGGGAGGCATGGCGTTTCTTTCTTCTTTAATATCTGATATGTAATAATCACGACACCTACCTATGTAATGTTGTATAATCCGTAACTCACTTGCGTTTTTGTACGGGGCCGTATCTTTGGTACCTTCATTTCCCTATCTAGCTTGGAAAACAGGGCTGACATAAACCATACCAATTTCAGCGTTTTGGTTTGCCTGGCAGATCTTTTTTCCACTACTCTCGGTCTTTCTTCTTGTGCTACCTCACTTCGCCTGTTTTTCCCCTGGATGTTGATTCTGTTTGTTGGGATTGACAGTCGGCAGTCAGCTTACGTCCGTCCAGTCCCTATCTATTCCCAGTTGGTTGGTAAGTATGCGTAATGGTTCTCTGGTTCTGGTTCTGTGTGACGCGATCGATCAACTTTTTTTTAACAATGAGTTATCTTCCGTCTTACTGTTCGTACTTTTCGGGTTCGTTATATGCCACCCCTGGTTCCTGATATTGGGTGTCTGTGTGTTACGGAATATTTAATGTCGTTGGTTTTAGGTCTAGTGTATAACTCCGTCAGCCTTGGTATCTTTCTTCTTCGTCTGTGTGTCATTGAACTCCATTTTGTTTCCCTTGACTTTCTTTTTTTCGATGCGATGGCAAATCGTTTGGAATTCATTTAAAATCCGAAATGGCATGTCTGTCTGTCCCTTTCATTCAACTACTTTGGTACTGCTACTACACTAACTGAAATCTGGGGTTAGCGTAGCAAAGATCAGAGTACTGTAATCCGTATTGTAGATAAGATGCCTGCGCTGGCCGCTGACTGAGTGTTTGTTGGTGACAGGGGGAAATCGTCATTCGGAAGGTTCGGGTATGGTATCTATCCATCTCTGTTGGGTTTGGGGTGCCAGAGCAATGGGTGAGGGTGATGGAGGGTATATGCCGTTTGTGATAACGATATTTGTCCAACTACATCGTTACAAGAAGTCATGATTTCTTCTTGTTTGTACCTCGTTGATCAAACCAGTCAAATACAAAAAGAGACAAATGTCGAGAAAAAAGTACCGGTATCCACGCAGACATACTAGTTTAGTCTCCTCCTCTTATTAATCAGGGGGGATCGTCAAAATATCAACGTTACAACACACTACTGCAAAGTTCTGAATAGAGAAATAATAGCACCATTTATTAAACGGTCAAACTAGCTACTGTAGTAGTATAGTTGTTTCATTTGAGACGCCAGAAAATCCCCCGATAAGAAAACAAAAAACTTTAGGTTCCTGGCACTGAACAATAATCCCAGTCCCATTTTGCGTTTTAATGCCTGTCCGGCTTGAAGATCATCGTAGTATTTTCCTTGGGGTCCGTTTCCCAATCCATGTTAATAATACTTCTCGGCACAAAAAGAAGATCGGAGTGCTTTTCTCCTTATGGTTTCCAATGCATATAAACGAAAAGGTAAAACATGGATATGGAATCATGGAGGTCAGGCGAGAGACTGAGAGGGGGGGTCGGCATATATGGTTGCATATACTATTATATCTATATAAATAACGAATGTTACCCCAACGTATCCTTTCTCAAGGGAGCGGCCGCTTTTTTGAACCACCTCCACTTTACACGGTTTCATTTTATGAGGGGAAAAAGTCTGGGGAAAAGACAACGAAAGAGGCGAGGCGATAGTGGTCAAAGTGGAGAAAGAGATGTTTGTGGATGGATTGTTACACACATAAACAAAAGGCAACCTATTCATGCAGTGTAAAATAATTATTCATCAGACAAGGCGGATGAAAGAGAAAAAAGAGATTTATGAATGAACAGGGGAACACGTCAAACTCAACTAACTATAACCCCTGCCCAACCGTTGAAGATAATGCTTGGGGTGTAGTACTCTAGTCAGGGGTTAAACTCCATCGTTGATTTTTTTTAAAGTGTGAAAGGATTCGAACAGGGGGAACAAAATAAATGCCATGTCATTTTTACGTTTCTCCATCTTACTTTCAAATCAACGATATTATAAGTGGAATAATCTTGTTTTTTTATCGTTTGATATTTCGTCGATCGATATTCAAGGCCCTTTCCTTCAGGCAACAACCAGGGGTTGGTTGTTATTAGACGAGATGGGATATCCGTAGATGGCCACTCAATATAAGGGAAGGCGCACATGACAGATAAATTCATTGGTTGATGAAAGGGAGATAGATGATGAATTTCCATTTCAGGAAACACCGAAACTAAAAGCTAATTGGGTATATCTGTGAAAAAAAGATTTCAGGGCAAAATTCCGCCACAGTTGAGAAAATCTGCCCACCCTTTGCAAATGAGAGAAAGAGAGAAAACGCCAAAAGTCCCGAGATAACTGACCAAGCCCATGCCGACCACCCTAAAAAACGAATGTCTCCGATCCCAAAAGACGCTAATCCAAACTCCATGTGTGTCCGTGTGTGTGTGAGAGAGAGAGAGAGAAAACCTGCCAAGGAAATCCCACTCGAAATACATAAAAAAAGAAAAAGAAAGTACAGATACAATGCAGAAAAGTACATGATTCAGCCCTGCATGGTGGGGGGAAAGAATGAAGACGGCATGCCACCCTCCAGAGGAAGAGAGAGCATACGACCGGCCCAATCCAATCTCGTTCCGAGAAACATTTGGAAACGAGCGTGGCGTGTTGTGATGGGTGGGAAGGAGGCCGAGTCGATCATGATGAACGCCACAGATCGGCTATCTCCATGGCTTTCTCCGTAGCAGGCAGGTATATGGAAAGAGGAGATGGGCTTGCATCCATGCATGCGTGTTGTGATGCATCCCGCTCAATTGGGTTGGAACCTTGCGTGCAGCCTGCAGCAGGTGCAGCAACATGCTGCCAGGTAGGGTGACGAGTTGTTGTGTGTAGTGTGTGTATGTATGGATGCCTCTGCCTCATTAATATGGGCATCGAGCGCAATGGGAGGATTCAGGGCAATAGTCGTGAGTGCCAAAGTCAACTGCTTTGCAGCAGTAGGAGCAGCAGTGGTTGACGGGTTCTTGGAATTCCTTGACGGCCATTGTGAAGGATGGAGTATAAAGATATGTGATGAGTGGTTATGGAGGGAGTTTGAAAAAGATAATTGGTTTGTGACAAGTCGAATGTGATGTGCTGAATCATGTCAGAGGTCAAGAGAAGGGGGAAAGATGGGGGGTTTATATGTTATTTCTCGATGTTGATGTCTTGCGGCACATGAGGGAGGAGTCTGATATGTCCAAGTCCCGAAATAGGAAACCATCCTGCCAGGGACTGTACCTATACGACAAGGCAATGAAATGACCGGGGTGGGGGTTTTGTTCAATGAGAGAGGTAGCGACAACTCGAAGGGTACCTGCACTGTCAATGTAACCTCAGGGTTTTGCCCGAGTACCCAGCAAGTCTTTATGGTGACACATTTACATACAACAACACATGCATGGACAGCCGTCCTACATATGTATGATAATGACACCACGAAAAGGAGGGAGGAATAGAAGAGAAGAAAAAAAGTTCAATTAAAGTTACGCGTCAGTCAAGATACACTGTGGGTTTGACCAGTGGGGTCCCTCGTTGACCCCCAGGCCGACCCCACATTTCACACAAGAAGAGAAAGAGCCAAGGAAGACCCAAAAGAGAGCGAACCCGAATCTTGTGTTGAAGTGAGAAGGGACGAAAAACACAAGAGAAAGGACCCAAAACCACATGGACGAAGGGAACAAACATTGCTGAATCAGCGGGTAATGCGGCGGCGGTGTGCTAGAAGAAAAAAAAAGGATGGTCACGAGGCATCAAAATCTCGGGACTTCGAGAGAAAAAAAGTGAAAAAAAAAAAACATGATATCACTTCCTGAGACCCTTCGAATCTTTCCGTGCAATCAGAGTCGTTGCCTTTGCCATGGACATGTTCTGTTTCGCCCACCTCGTCTACCGAGCCAGGGCAGTCCATGGGAAGGGAGCCAGGGGACGAGCCGAGAAACCGACCACAAGGACCAACCAGAGTCAAGCTTCACAAGTTAGGGCTCCCCTTCCATTGTAACTCAAGGTGAGGGGGGGCGCCAGCTTAGACCTCAACGTCGTCCCACTAATATGATCTTCGTTTGCCCGACGACTGCATAGCATTGCAAAGTAACGCCGTTTGGTCGATGTGATGCTGCGAAGACGGCGTCAAGGCAAGGCGCTGGATTTGGAAGTCCGTCCATGGATTGTGAAGCTGGATCTCGCTCCCTGGCCGCTGATATTGCAGCTCGCCTAAATGTGAGCTACTTACCATATCGTCTGTGAGTGACACCTCTTGACAATCCTCAGACAGCCACAGAGCCCGCTCGGCGCTGCCCTGCCCTCAGCCCCGGGCGCTGGGCGTCATTCCGGGTCTGTCGGCAGCCGCCCAATTTCCTCCATGCGATCAGCCGGCCGTGGAGGAGGGGGCGTCCACCAAGGACACACCACACAAGAGAGACAGAGACACACAAAACAGAAGCACACCGCTCCGTCTTGTCGGTCAGCTGAAATGCCACCTGCCGCGCAGTCGTCGTGAGAATCTGTCACGGTTCCATCCATCCATCCAGAGCCACTCTGAAGACTGCGGGGTGATCACCAATCTTTGTGAGGGGTTCCCCGTCCTTCAGGGTCGTTAACAGGGCCACAGGGCAGCAGCAGGACGCGCTGTGGTTATTTTCCGTTGGCTCCAGCATCCCCTGCACGGTTGTAGAGGTGACGTCTATTGTTGCATGTCCTGGGCACTCTCTGGCGGGCCTATCACCCAATCAGGATGGTCCCTTCATAGTTTTGCCAAGAGTGCTTCTTGGAGATCCTCTTCCCCTCTCAAGCACAATGTTTCACAGTCCGAATACGTACGGGGTTATCTTGATCGTCAAAGACTCAACGCCAGGGTCCAATACCCGACAAAAGAGCTTGAGGCCTTCGGAATTGAGAGCGGTAGCGTCGGCAGCCCTCTCAACAGACGCCTGCCGAGCATATCGTCCAAGAGCCGACCACAGCGCCAGGACCTTGATGGTGCGATTCTGCAAAAAGTGCATGGATTGTGGTCGCAGCACACCCGCCGCATGCTGCATGAACCAACCTCACGATGCCTTCAATCAAGGTCCGGAAGAGGGAAATGGCACTCGTCCATGCGCCCGCAGGACCTACAATGCGTCCTAATCACTATCGGAGCGTGGGGGAAAATGGATAGATTACCACTTACCAGAATTTTCCTTCCCTAGTCCCTCCTACCAAAGCTAGGTAACCCAGTTTTTCTTCTTCCTGTTGGCCGGATCTGCCCGATCTTGAATTCTTGATTGATGAAATTCCGGTCACCTGCGACTATGTTTTTTCTCGCCTGGAGAAACAATGTAACTCTGTGATGATGGAGAATCTCTGCGGGTTGCCCACTTTGGCGTGGGATTTGTGGCTCCTTTTTTTGGTGATGACCCCTCTTCTTTGCTTGCAGTGCAGTCGTCAATGTAAGTCACAGCATGCATCAAGACCTGATGCCTCGTTTTAGACTCGACTATGATTGGAACTGTGTGGGAGCACAACATAGACCGACATGTACGAAGTACAGTACATACGTGTAACTGAATGCTTGGGTGCTTGTAGATGCCGGATGCTTGTTGGTCAAACCCGTCAAGAAGAACAATTCCAGAAAGCCCCGTGACATCCAATCAAAGCCGTCACCGTCGGGAGCTGGAAACTGCTGCTTCTGAGGCCCAACTGGTCCACACCGCAGGTGTCCGAGTAACCATCGGAAGCGGGAGCTCCCTCTTCGGCCTCCGTCGGGCCAATCCCGTGGGTTTACTCATGACATGACCGATGTCGGGTTTCCTGTTTGTTTTGTATCTGACCAACTGGTGGTAATAGTTATTGCTGGTGCTCTACGGTATCACACCGCCAGAGAAAGCAACAAAATCACGCCATGAAGCATCACCTATGGCGATGTCGACCACCACGACGAGGGCGGCTCTTTAGGTGACATTGATGCCGATGAATGCCGTCCCCCATGCTCGGAGCTGACATTTAAACTCTCCCAAAAGAGGCTCTTGCGTGGGGGTTTTGTTGAAAGAAAGTCTCAAATCTTAAAAGATAAGAACTTTCGAAATCCGATCCGATGTCGCGCACCGGCGGTCTGGCTCAACGCTCTCAACAACCGAAGGAGGGACGGGAGATGGGAGACCGGCTCGGGTCCACCGTGCGGTGGCAAACTGAAGTTGTTGGGAGTTGGGAGTTGAGAGCCCAACAGAGAAAATGTAAGCGATGCCCTGGAGGGTAATCCGTCAAGAAACTCCCGATCTCACCGGTTGACCCGAGGGACTGGATGTGAGACATGCCTTCATCCTGCAGGTTGGTCACTAGCAGCAGCAACCTCCCGAAGAACCTTGCGGGTTTGTGAAATCAGTTGCTCACCGAAGGAAGACGAAAATTATGGAGGCTGAGAGACGACGGGCCGATTCATCATGCAATTTTTGCTTTTTGCAAGGTGCAGATTGCCTATTTTGGCAAGCACAAACTTGCTGATTGGTTTTGACCTCAGCTCACTTTTTGATAGCATGAAATGATCGGAAAGTTCCATGTCCCACAAAATAAACTCTCAAGAAACAGAAGAAAGACGAAGTGAAAGGGAATAACCCTAACCCAGAGCAACATCCTCCTGCCCGGAACCAGTTTTGGTCACCGGCTCTTCGGTTCCGAGTCCTCGGCCGAACTCGTTCTTTTCTTCCAAAAAAACCTTTTTGTCAAGCAACCAGTTTGCTGCGGGAAAACGATTGCCCAAGCAAGTGTTTTTCATCAACATTTCTCCTCAATGCCAAGATGATTGATTCACTGCCCACCCCCAATGACGAATCCCACCCCATTGCGTGCTTCTGTAGATAGTTCTTTTTTGTAATTATTTTGCCGTGTGAACTGCACTTGTGTCACCTTTTCTGAATAACACACGCCGTATCTCACCTATCACCACTCAAATAAACATGTCTCAACCCAAAGGTCCCTTCAGACTGGTCACGGTCAACACGGCCCCTGAGCGCGCCAAGAGATTGATTGGGCGGGTTGTCGAGGACGTCAAAGACAAGTACACCATCATTCATGCCGGCAACGCAGACAGTAAGCAGTTGCATGGCATATACACACCCAAGTGAACATCAACTAAGCCAATGTTTTTTATCAGGCATCGACCAAGTCAAGGCGACTGTCGAGGAGGCCAAACCAAACGTTCTGTTTACTGCGAGCATGTGGACTCCTGAGCAGGCGAAAGAGATCATTGCCATTGCAAAAGAAATTGTCCCGGATCTAAAGACCTTTTCTTTACCTCAAGGGTTGCAGGTTGAGAAGGGACCTGACGCTGTGGTCGAGTACATCAAGGAGAACCTACCAACTCTCCTTGACTGAAGCGTTGGATTTACTTTTACGGTGCCGAATGGATCCATAGAAAGTCTACAGGTAGAATAGAGATAAAAATGACTTCACCTTCAATGACATAAGTTCACAACAACAATTCGCCGGGGTCCCATAGAATGGTCAACGCCGAGAATAAATCCAAAAGAGTCAATTGCTCGTTATTATGACATGCATTTATACCCAAACATCTAAAAACGCCATCCTCCTTATTTCTCATTCTCCAACTTGTTAACCAAACTACCAATATGCGGCAAAATCTCCACAATAAACTCATCACCATCATGCAACAACTCCTGAGGCTTATGAGCAAAACCAACACCAGCAGGCGTGCCAGTAATAATAATCGTTCCAGGCTGAAGGGTAGTTCCCTGCGACAGGAAGCTCACAATCTTTTCAACAGAAAAGATCAAATCCCTGTTGTAACAAGCAAAGGTTAGCTCAAAACCACCTCCAAATAATTTTTCTTCGATCAAATAACTCACGTCAAAGGACTATCCTGCACAACCTTTCCATTCTTCAACCCCCTCAACTTCAACCCCCCAACATCCTTAATCAACTCCTTATTAACCAAAACCGGTCCAATAGGACAAGCCCCATCAAATCCCTTGCTATAACACCACTGCGTCTGCGCAAACTGACTAGCTCTCGATGAAATATCATTGCAAGCCGTGTAGCCCAACACATAATCCAACGCGTCAGCCTCGCTTACATTCTTGGCTTCCTTGCCAATGATGATAGCCAATTCAGATTCATAATCAGCCGAATCAGAAGCGATAGTATGCTTGGGGATGATGGTAGGCTGAGGCCAAGGACCAGCGAGAGAGGTAGGAGGCTTCAAAAAGAGTGTAGGGATGTCAGGGATGGACATCTTGGCTTCTTCTGCGTGACGCTTGTAGTTGAGGCCGATGCAACGGATTGTGCCTGCTTCGGTGGCTGTTACGGGAGAGAGGATCTGTCCGATGGTGGCGGTTTCGCCTGTTGGGGATCCGGGGGAGAGCACGGAGGTGCCAGAGTAGAGGTTTACGGTTACATCCTGGTTTTTGTAGACTGCGAGACCGACGTCGAGAGATTTATCGGTTGGTTCGCCGATGAGGACCTTTGATGTGTCGTTCTTGGGGACGAAACGGACGAGGCCTGGAAAAGTCAGTTGGGATGGCTTCTCTTTGGCGAAATGGAGGGGGACCTTACGCTCGAATGCCATTGTGAGTTGTGATGGTTTTCTAAATGGTAAACTGGAGTATGTTCTTTGGAAAAGTCTTGGGAACATGAAACCCAACTCAATTGAGTGAAAATATGTTCAAAAGAGGAGATTTGAGAACAGGAGAAAAAAGGAAGGAGAGGGGCTTTCTTCGGGGTTAAATCACAGCTCCGGCAATAGGGGGAACGAAATGACCATTTTGTCAACCATTACTGATACTTTATATAAGCTTGTTCTAATTCAGGCTATCTATTGTTCGGCCCAATCATAATTGGGCCGTATAAAGTCTCAGTTTCCCCGATCCTCAGCGATGTCTTCGTGATAAATGCCGGGTCTGAACCGGACTTCCCCCCCATCTACCCCGCAGAGGAAAAGGTTGAAGATCTCCGCACAAGCCAGGGGCTCCAATGGAAGGGTTCGGGTTGATTGCGGGGAAAGGGAGCGTAGACGTCATTGAATATCCACTATTTCTCAGTGACAGGTTCTGCCGGGGTTCACCGCCTTGATTTGACAACGACATTGATAAAGTTGAGACGGTCTTATCTCCAGAAAAGGCCTTTTTCCATGGGGATATGTAGTTTTTATTGTTTTTGAACAATCTATACACCGGTTTCTTATCTTCTTTATAAAATCAATCTCTCTTGCCTAGTTGTGACAGCCTTAATCGCCCAATCTGCCGTATCACGCTCGTTCTCCTTCCTTTCATTCTGTGATGGCATTGTTTGTGGGCAAATGGCGTTGGTACAAGTAATGGATGTTGAGTCCTTCTTGAATGGCTGGTGGTTGATTCTGTGTTTGGTCGGGGGGATGATTTGAACCTGGTTGGGAATAGCTTCGAAACAACACCAAACAAGGCCTGCAAGCCAAACTCAGGAACTGCGGAATCCTCATGATGTATAGGTAATGTAAAGTTGCTGTTGCGTTATATCCCTTGATATTTGAAACCTGTGCATCTACTAAGGAGGAATGCAGTTGAGTATCAACCGAAAAGAATGCATATTTCCATGCTGCAAAAACAATGTCAGCAACAATGGGGATGGTGTAGATCTCTTAAAAGGATCAAAAAAAAATGAAATTCCCGTGTTGAAAATCAAATCCCCAGACCGCTGCAGCTGCCAAAGCTGTCCATCCCCAACCTTGCCGGCCTCAAGGACCCACACCCTCAGACCTTAAAACCCAAACCTGCAACCAACCACATCCCTTCCCTTTATATATTAGGTCTCGGGCATCCACTTTCAACAAACAAATGAAAGGTTGTGTGGTGTAATTGGTAACACATTCGTACCTCCTTCATTGAGCTTCGCCCGTATGAATCCTACCACCCTTAGCTGGGGTCGTCGGTTCGATTCCTGGACCACGGTCTTTGGTTTCGTTTCCGGCAAACCGGTTAAGTTGTGCGACGGAAGACCCGGGTGGCTCCTCCCGTACTCGCCACTCTAGGGACGTCTAGAGTAGCCCGACAGTTCCGGGGGCGCCTGGAGTCTGTCGGTTGAGTACGATCGTGACGATGATGGAGTCGAGGAAAGATGCTGGTTCAAGTCCAGTCACACTCAAATTTTTTTATATATTTTTTTTCCTTTTCATAATTCACATCCTCCATTTGTTGCATTTGGTCGCATCAATCATGTTTTCCCCCCTCATTCTTCACTGCCATAATAAATAAGAAAATAACAATGTTCATCACTCATCAAGTTCGTTCCGATTCCTCGCCTGCATCGCCCTCATTTCTTCGTCGCTATTCCCGCCCACCTTGTTCAGATACTCCTTAAAGTCATTCGTCATCCCGCAAACCTCCTCAAAGTGCTCCTTTTCCAGCTCAACCACGTCGTCATCTTCCTTTTCCTCTCTCAAGTAGAACTGGTATTGAGCCAATGTCACAGCAGTTTGGAAGGCTGCGATTTCCTCGTTAGAAAGTGCTTCAACATCAAGAGGGAGGTTCTGGGATGTCTCACCGTTACGAATCTCGCGCCCGTTCCAGTTCAAAGAGATAATCTCATTACTCTTGAGCACATACTCTCTCGCTCTTCTTGATACCTTGATGTCAGGACGCTCTCTCTTGAGTTTTGCGAAAAAGCCTTCCCAAATCAGCCTACGATATTCCTTGTTGAGGGGCGGTTAATGGATGATGACGTGGATGCGCGAGGTGAAGGCATCATAAAAGTGGCCGACACGGTTGCTAGTCAGGAAAAGAATGCCCTTGTAATACTCTATCCATCGAAGGAAAACTAACCAGAGGGCAAGAGTTTTGTGGTTAGTTGATATTTTCACAAACTGCGAGAGAATGCAAAAGAGACGCTTATACCTGAGACGAGACCGTTTCTCAAAATGTCGCCAGGGCTTCTCTTTTCGAGGTAAATGTCTGCTTCATCGATCAACATGACAGCTCCCCATTTTTTGGCCAGTGCGAACCAGTAGAGAAGCCGCTTCTCCATTTGAGTTTCATTTGTCCCAACATCCCCAAAAGTCAGGGATAGAAGCGGTCGGCCAGTGTACTCGGCGATGCACTCTATGACAGCCAACGTTGATTAGCGAAGTCAGTCAAATGTTATGGACACACTAACCAGCTGTCTGATAAAGTAGTCGGGTTAGTCTCTAGGCTCATCCAATAAGGTCACACGTTACTTACATATGTTTTTCCGACACCAGGGCCACCATGGAGCAAGAATATTTGACCCTCGCCCTTGTTTTGGATGAAGTCAGCACCCCAAATCTTTGGAAGCGTATCCTTGGAGTCACCGGTTTTATGTTTGTGAACCAACGCTTTAATCATGTCTTTTCGCTGGGAACTCATGACAAGATTCTCGATTGCCTTGGTATTCGTTTCTGCTTCGGAACAGAAGGCTACATCGATTTGTTCTATTCATATGTTTGGTTATTGGCCCTGACCTTGGGTACAAAACAAATGACAAGACTAAGCTACGTACTCCACGTCCGAGTTTTAAGAATAAATGCACCTAGAATCTGACTGCAGAGCAGATACAAAAGGTCAACATCGGTGTTGAATTGACTGTTTCCGGCTTTAGGACTGATGGGGTTTCGATGGTCGATATTGTCGTATTCTTTCCAAACCAGATCATCCCAGTCCTGGTCATCTCTGTACTCAGAATTTGATGCTGGCGGAAGGCGAGGATAGTGAGGACGATAAGGTGCGCTGGGAGGAGGAGGCGGAGGCGGAGGAAGCCTCGTGTTCTCCCAGTATGCTGTTGGGTCAACAACTACACGCCTAGTGAACTGCACGCCTTGTGAGCATCCTGTCCTAGGAACGGGGGATTTAAGGGGCTGTGTACTTACCTCCCTCTCATCTTCAGACAAGAAGCTCCCTTTATAGTCAACCATTTCCCCACCAATGAGTCTGTACCACTTTTTACCCTGCTGAATCAGCTTATCCCGAGTAACCTGACCATCGGAACTATCCAGGAAGCTGGCTGGGAAGATGTTAAGTTGCTTGATTTCAACCTCGCCATCGAAGGAATCAACGTTGACAGAAGTCATTCGACGTTCAACCTTCCGACCGGATAAGTTCAAGTGCCAGAGGAAGACCTTGATCCTTGCATCTCCGTCGGGAGTTTGGTCAAGAATATCTCTGTCAACCTCGACAAATCTAACAACATGAGCAGAAATCCGCCCACTCGAAGAACGGATATACACGGTAGTTCCAGGCTTCAAAGCGATCCAGAACATGCGATAAGTGCAAAATCCGCGTTTGTGCCGCTCCGTCTCCTCATTGATGAGGTTTCCATATATTGACCCGATGTAATCCAACAGCAGGCCGATATGCTTCTTGGTGGTGTCTGAATCGTCTTGCAAGGGTGGTGTGTATTCCCGAAGACCATCGAGGTGGTGAACAAGTGGACAATATGGAGCGTTGGACTCAACAGTGCCTCTATTGAGATTAAAACCTGGGTAGTAGGGAACAATGTCTCTCAGCGCCTGGATGATTGATTGAGAGAAGATTTTGAGGCTAATTCTGTCGACCCGTAACGAGACGTCTGGATCAGCCAATAACATGCTGACTTTCCATCTATCAGAGTTATAACTTCTAGGCTTAGCAGAGGTGGTAATGAAAGTTGTTACTTTGAAGACGTCGGCCTCAAGTCCCACTGCTGTTTTCAGGGCGTTCTTCCTAGCTTCATTGAGATCAATTATCTTGTCGGAAGGATGGCTGCCGAGCGGGTCCCTATTTCTATCCAGGTACGAAACGTGGTAGCTGACATCTTGCTTTTCAGTTTCGGCTTCCGAATCCGACTCGGAAAGAGGAGCATTTGGAACTGGTTTGAAGACCTTGAATATGACTCGCATTGACTTGGGTGCCTTGGTTGGTATAAAAAAAATGGAATTTCGGATGATACCATCCGCCTGGCATGACCACGGAGATCTCGTCGGGGTCTGACTCGGAACCGCTTCCCTCCTCGCTCGGTCCAATTTCTGCCTCGACTTCTGAACCGCTTTGTGCATCATCCACCATTTCCACCGTACTATTCTTGAGTTCTTTGGCCTCATCAGCCATCACCGGCGGCGTTGCGGGTGCGGCACTCATGCTGATAGAGTATTGTTGCTGAGGCCTTGATTCAAAGCAAAAGCGCTGCTTTAGAAATGAAATCGCCTTTGTGGAAACAAATGGCGCTGTTGGAAGAAAAACGTCTTCCTGGAAATAGAAACGCCTTTTTAGAAATGAATGACCTTTTTTTGAAGAGAAAATACCTTGTTGAAAACAAAAAGAAACTCACTGATTAACCGCCGCTCGAGCGAAGCGCGGGGTTGCGCAGCACAGAAACGGCACAGCATGGCATTACACCCAAGGCACCCAAGGTGAGATGCAGGAGCGCCTTCCACATCTCACCAAGTGTATGCGCCTCCCCTCTTTCCCCTCTTTTGGAAGAAGCTTTACCAATCTCTGGTAATGGCCCACCAGGAAAGAGATACCGTATTACTGAGCAAGAACCTACAAACATTTGGTCAAATTGTTGAGGTTGAGGAACGCCATGGAGACACCGGAAGGGCCCTCGTACATTATGCCAAAAGACAAAGGAATGAAGATGCTGATTTGATACAATGGAAAAGATGGTGGGCGTCGACAATGATTGAAAATGGTGGTTTTGAAATGTAAGTCTTTTTTAAAACATTTTGAAGAGAAACAGATGCTAATATTACTATTAGAAACGAAGACCTCGAGCTCCTTCGACAATGTCGAGAATTGACATTGGTGTGGAAAGACTTTAGGAAGTCAAGTGTTTTCAAGAAAATTAGGGGTCCCATTGATGACGACACTGTATTAGAGTCCGGGCCGCCTTCCCTCAACACGCTCATAACAACTGTTAGCCAATTGCAACAGAAATGGGACCAGAGCAAAGAGACACGTTGGGGGAAGGCAAAGGCCAATTTGGTGGCATTTGGCGAAACTCAGCCAACATAAAACACTCTTCAGTTTCTTTCCCAGCGAAAATATATACACCGGAGTGCTTTCTGGAGTAATATCTACAGTTTTGACGGCAAGTTACAATTTGACTCTAATTTGTGATTAATCTTTCTGCTAACAATACAAACTTAGTGTTGTGCAAACCATCGCACTGTTGCAGAGGGATTCACCCGAGCCATCCAAGAGATTGGCGCTTACTTTTCCTTCATCCAAAAAACTGGAAAAGTCATGTCAATGTTTGAGCAACGGACCCAAACTCCTCTAGACACTCGAGAAGTCAGGCTGGCCATCAGCCGTGCCTACATCCCTGTGTTCAAATTTCTCTGTTACGCCATGGAATGGCACTCCTCCTCCTTCTCACGCTTCAAGACGACTTTTAATGTCAAATTCTATGGCGAAAAAGTCAAGGAGTTTGTGGAAGAGGTTAAACGTTTAGCAGAGCATCTGGATAGGGTCGTAACCCAGGCCATTGCCGAAGACACAAACAAGAAGGTTTATGAGATTGCAGATCAGACAATGTACATGTCCAGAGATGTCCAAATGGGAGGTGCAGACCAGAACCGTCGATTGGCAGCAGCAGACCGCTCCCGGGACTTCTCAATCTCGGCCAGTTTATTGAGCAGCCAGCTTGGGCTCGACGCTGCGAGAACGCTCATATCATCGGAAGAGGCAGATGTCTTTATAGTCACGCAAATCAGACGAGAGGGATTAAGTGAGCAGCCTCCACAGGGCAGGAAAACTCTTGCCATTGAGGAGCCCAAGGTGCTCGACAGTGAAAGCGAGTCATCACTGTCAGAAGGTAAGGCTTTATACCCATTGCCACCACGTCCAAGATTTAGTCTCTTACACACCAAATAACCGCAGAAATAACACCATCCCGTCATTACTCCCGTGCCGAAATCACTCAATACACGCAGAGTCTTGTTAGTATCGCGGAAGACGATAGAGCCAACGTTATCAGAGCTTTAAATACCAATGCAGGAGCGTCAATTGCTCAAGTACTTCCCAGCGCCCTTCAACAGTGGCTCCGACTTGACAAGTCTGCCATTCTTTGGGTAGAAGGCGCAGTATTCCCCGCAGATCTCTCCCCAACTGCACTTCGAGTGTCGATTGTCACAACTGAGGCCGGAATTCCCTGTATCTCCTTTTTCGACAAACCCCGATACTCATTTCCCCCCTTTTCTAAACCCCTTTCGCAAAAACAAGCTGGTCTTATCGCTCTTTTATGCTCGTTTATTTGCCAATTGGTCAACGTTTTACCACCGGTTTTCGAAAGTAGACTTGATTTCAACAGGGAGCGTTTCGCTAAAGTCGACGGGAGTTCGGATAGTTTAAGGCCAAGTCTTGATATTATTAAAGATTTTTTGAGTTACGTCCCACCCAGTCTGGTGTGTGTCGTTGATGGTTTACAGGCGATTGAAGACAGGGAGACTGTGCCGTACTTGGAGAGGTTTGTCAGTATACTCAGGGAGCAAGGACAGAAGACTGTGGTTAAGGTCCTTTTTACAACGGATGGGATGTCTCTTACCTTGGCGAAAAAGACGAAGGGACAGGAGAGATTCAACGTTGCATAATATTGCAGACAACCCCTTTTATTTCTTTCGACCCTTCGACTTCCTTTCTAAAATCTTTTTCTCTCTTGAACCTTTCTGGTCCCTCTCAGGCTTTTTATCTTCAGTTCAACTCTCCTGCTTGTCGTGTTCCACTGTCTACTTAGGTAGCCACAGTAAATACCGCGATATTCTTACCTTGCTTTTTTTTTTCCATCCTAGTTTTTCTTTCCTTTATTCTAACTTTTAATTTTTCCATCCTAGCTTTGAAAGCTCGGATGATTTTTTTTATCCGAGCTTTAGAGATTTACTTTATAGATAGAACTCAAATAGTCATATTTTTATTTTTATAAATTAAAAGTATTTCCTTCCATTAACTTATATTTCGGCGTAAAGTACCTTTTTTTAGATGATTTCCATTATAAGACCTCTGGCCCCTCGCGTATGCTCAGAGGTGTCACGGCCTGGCCTGACATGGTTGTGCACAACCTTATTTGCAACCCTAACCCTCGTCACTCGTTTGTATATATACTTCTCAAGGTGCGGATCCTTCCAGGGATCTCCTCCTTTCTTCTTCATCTTAATGTTTTAGACAATGGAATAGAGGAATCGTAGCCTTGACTCGAACTGCCTTGCACAGCCGTCACACTTAGCTTCGACCATTTCATTGAAGCTTCACTTCAATCAACCAGACCATAACTTCTGTCACGGCGTGAACTGGGAGCCATTCTGCCCACTGAGCCATGCCCTTACAAAAGGATACAAGACTACAAGTCCCCAGGACTTGCACTCGAATGGCTTATATAGTAGGCTTTCTCCTGGGTTTCCCAGGCCCAGGACCAGCGCCGTGACAACTTCGTATTCATCTCTTCTTTCTTCATACTCAGTCATTTCTTATACTATCTAACGGCTCAACCAGGGCTCTGAGCACTATTCTAGCCCTCCTCGGCCATTGCCCGAGCAGTGATCCATCCCTCACACACAGTCGATTCCATTTATAACCTGTGGATCAAGGAATCTAACATAAGTAGTCGTATTTTTATTCTACAAATTAAAAATATTTCCTTCTATCAACTTATATTTCGGCATAAAATACCTTTTTAGATGATTTTCATGATTTAAAGGCTCAAGGGATTATACGCGATCAATATTCCCAACAAGAGATCTTGCTCTTTGCCGCTTTCCGTGCCTCTAAATGTAACCCATCCAACAACCCAACCAAGGAAAGCATGGCCAGAACTCCCATTCAGCCAGCCGAAGAGAATACTACCCCAGAAAATACTACGCTGCTTCCCCCCAAAAGCACGAAAGCTTCTCCCTCTCAAGCTTTTTATATCCAATCAAAATACTACTTTCTATTTCAACCGCATCAATGCATCCATCGACCTCTTTTTTAAAACCCCCCTTGCTCATTTCCCATGGTTTTGGATATATTATTTTATGATTTTGTAGTTTCTGTATTTGTGTATACATGAGGATTTGCCGAAATCTAGAGAATCTAGACTCCCAGCAATGTTTATCTTCCTCCAAGCAACCCCGGCAAATTTATTTATTTGTTCGCTCGGCTTGATTAGCTCTTCCGACCCAGGTAGTTGGGGGCGGAAATTGCTACTAGGTATGTAGGTAGGTCGGTAGGTATCCAAGTGCCATCATCATCATGTGTATAACAAAAGTTCTTTGCTCGTATTAGTTCAATCTTCTTGTTGAGCCTCAAAAAAAAAACCCAGAAATGGAATATGACTATACAAAAGATCCAATACTGCTTATCTCACGTAACTTACCCATAGTCATGTGGACTCATAGTAGAAGAAGCACATGATTATCGAATGAGGAGGCAGGTGTACGCCACATGCATGTTTTGAGCCGCATGAGGTTACACTGGCCCTTTCAGTATAATTTTACAAAATACGGATAGACTAGTCACATCCCCATCCTGAGACGAAAAGGAGGCGTAAAGGTTTCTGGTAGCGAACACGCGCCCAACCCCTTTTACTTGAAAAACGCGTTTTGTTGATCTTAATTTCCCAGTCAGTTTGAGGAAATCTTCACACAATACGCGATGTTTGGCCGCCGTAGAAAAAAAGAAATACAGCCTCGGAACTTTTTTTTTTGTTGGTGTTGTTGGATGATTATCAATCTTTCCCGTTTCTTCCGAGCATAGAAAAAGAAAATCAGCCTAGGAACTTTTGCTTTTGTTTGTTGTTGGTGTTGTTGGATGCCGCCCAGGAAATTACAGCTCAAAAGTATTGAAGCGGCGGAGGGGTTAGCGAGATTTTTTTTTGGTGGGATTGAGGGCGCAGGTCTGGACTACAAAGACTATAAAGAGGATTAGGTTGAAGGGCCAAAAGAATTGGTAATACTACTAGTATATATCAAAAGATATGAAGCTCGGTTATATTCTGAGTGTCTTGGGCGGAGTGGTGGATGCCGTTCCTATCTGGAACGAGTCTGAAGCTTTACTCGGGATATCTAGGGATAGTGATCTGGTAAAAAGGGCAAAACCCTTTGAGCTGAGAATTCTTTCTCTTGGCGCATCGATTGTAAGAGGGATTGGTTCAACGGATGGTAATGGGTAAGGAATTTTTCCTTGGCCTTGAACGAGTTCTGTCAGCTAATTTTTATCCAAACCAGGTTTAGGAAATATGTTAGAGATCAACTTCGGTATGAAGGATGGGCAGTTAATATGGTGGGAAGCCAGAGGGATGGCTCCATGACTGATAACGTACTGTCTCTTAAACCCTCCCCTCCTTCATGGGATACTCGAACTAACACTAACCCTTTCAGGATTTTGAAGCCACTCCAGGCTTCACAGTTGCTCAACTCGAAGGGTTAGCCGAAAACTCATTCAAATACAAACCCAACGTGGTTCTTATTCATGCCGGTACAAACGATATGCGCTCCGCCGACAATGGCGACACTGCAGTATCCACGTTTGGTTTGCGAGTGAGATCATTAGTCGACAAACTCTTCGAGCAGCCTGGTTTCGACAAGTCCACCATAATTGTTTCAACACTTATCCCCCTCAAAGAACCGGCTGGATCGAAACGAGCAAGTATGAACGCCCAGATACGTGCCGAAGTAACCAGATATCGAGGACTGAGCAAAGCTGTCGTGCTGGCTGAAATGGTACCAAACGGCCAAGACTGGATACGAGAAAATCAAGATTTTAATGACAACATCCACCCCAACAACGGCGGACACAAACGAATGGCTTCCATCTTTTGGAAAGCTGTCAGGGAGGCTGAGGCAGGAGGCTTTCTCAAGCCGGCTGACCCAGTAGATACTAGTAATACATGCGACAAGGTGTATGGAGAAGGCGTCTTTGCTGGACAGACCCAGAAAGGAAGCGGTGAAGACGATGGCATCTATACCCATTCCAGTCAGTCCATGGGAACTGTAATGACCATCGAGAGTAACTGGGACCGAAAACAGTGGTTCTTTGCCAGGCTGTTCAACAAAGACAGAGACGACATTGTCGGGTGGTTCGACATCTCAATCACCGAGTCTCGATACGGGACGTGGAGGAACACTGGAGCCACCACCAACACATTTGTCAAGCTTCCCAATGATCTCAATACAGGCCTCAACTGCGTTCCTGCCGGTATCTGGTTTATCGATCTAAACGCTGATGGCCTTGATGATTTCATTTGTGTCAACTCTGACGGCAGCACCAACGCCGCGATCAACAACGGTGACGGGACAACGTCAAGTCCTCCAACCTTCAGGTCAATTGGGAGTATTAGATCTGCTACTGCTGGGTATGATCAATCCCGTGTTCGATGGGGAGACGTAGACGGAGATGGTCGCGCGGACTATTGCCTTCTCGAAGGCAATGGCGATATCAACTGCTGGCGGAATGGTGGCTGGGGTGATGCTCCAGCATACTGGCAAGCCCTTGGCAAGCGCTTCACCGGTAAAGGAATGGGTGATCTTCGAGGTGTCCGTTTCGAAGATATCAACGGTGACGGCCGAGATGACTGGCTATGGGTTGGTGATAGTGGAGAGGTTCACACCTATACCAACTCGCGAAGCTGTCTGAGAGGAGAGCTGGGCGACGGACTCAACATCGAGTGGCGAGCAGCGACCACCAACCCAATCCACTCAGGTATGAACGTCCCTGGGATCCGTGACCGCATTAACTTTGCGCGAATCTTCAGTGACGCTTCAGACATCGGCCTGCAGCGTCGGCTTGACTATGTCTTCCTTGATCATACCACTCTTTCGAACGGCAAACACCAATTCGCCGTCAAGGTCTTTAGAAATACCGGTTCAGGCGCCACCAAGATAAAAGCCGACGGAAACAAGTACTGCAACATGAAAGGCTGGACCAACGGAAGATCCGACTATGTCTGGACCTACAACAATGGGCGTATGGTGCTGTACCCCAACAAAGGTCTTTTGTACGTTTCGTCGGCCGAGTCCTTTTGGGATGCTTCTTCAACAATCTGGGATCCAACAACACAATCCATCGCTCGCCCATTACACCGCCGGGATCTACATCTCCTTGATTATGACGGAGACGGAAAGTGTGATATCGTGTGGACCGACCCGGACAACAACTATCGCATGTCAGTTTGGCTCAACCGATACTCACAATCCACAGGCCAGTTCTCCTGGACCTATCTCTCCAACCCGGCGCCCCAAGTAACCTGTGACCAAAAGACTGGTCTAGGATTCCGCGACCTCGCCGTCCGCTTTGCCGATGTCTCGGGCAACGGGCGGGCAGATTATCTCTGCCTCGAAAAGGATGGCCGAACAAAAGGATACATCCACAACGCCGACGACACATGGGAATGGATTGACCAATTCAAGAAAACTGAAGATAAAGATCGCGCCAATCTCCGTTTCAACGATGTCAACGGCGACGGCAAAGCTGATATGATCCACATTGACAAATTCACCGGCGACGGTACGGTGTGGTATAATCGAGGACGGAGAGACATAAGCGGGTCCCGCTTTGAGTGGTTCAACGCCGGAAAGGCGTTCAAGGGTAACTACGCAGGAACGTGCAGTTACTACGCCGATTTAGACGGAAATCAACGAGCGGACTTCCATGAAGTAACCTCGAGCCTAGATAACACGGCGGTGACGTGGTTGAATGTGTGCGCGAGTGTTGGTATCGGCCAAGATGACGCTGATGGTGTCCACAATCCTGGGCTTGAGATTCCGCCGGGAGGTGTTCCGGGGTGAGTTTGAAGAGGCTGAGGGAGTACTTGGGTTGTCGCATAATTCTTGTAATTGTACCGATATATAGACCGTAGATTTTCTTGCCACATGATACGTGTAGTTGGAAACAACGACATCGTAATCTGAAGTCCTGCGTAACACCAGAATTGCAAACGTCATGATTACTGCGAGATACAACACCTGACTTACTAAAATCTCGTATTGGATTCGCGTAACTTGAGGAAGCGTCCTTTAAAGGGTCTTGCTATCAGCAGTCATGTGACAGATTCTGTATCAAGTATCTACTCACCATAGAACTCCATCATGTCTTTACCATCTGCATCGGCACCGGCATCCAAATCAGCGACGGCGTCGGGATCGGCATCCAAATCAGCATCAGTGCCCAAATCAGCATCGACGTTCGCATCGGCATCAGCATCGGCACGGCACTATACCTCCGAAAAAAATCCAAGAACACGCTCAATCGCTCCTCAATGTCGAGGAGGAGTATACCCTCGAAGACGCCGGTTATTTCATATTCACTCCATACCCTATTCTCAAAACCATCGCAGACTGGTACGAAAGCAACAAAACACCTTTCCTCTGGATAGAAGGCCTCATATCTCCCATCAAGATCAACCCCGTCGCCATTTCCATGTATTTCCCCAGTTTTACCTCTTTCGACCGCAAAACCACCGTTCGAGACATTAGCAAACGCAAATACTCACTCCCGACTTCCCGTGGCCTTTTTCGTAAAGAGGAAGGGCTAATCATCTTTTGTATCATTGGATTAACCATTTAACCCTAGCGTTGCCTGATGCTGTTGACACGCAGCTTGATCTAAGCCCAAAGCGTGTTGCTTCTCTTGACGGAAGCATGAAGAGTGTGAAACTGGCTTTCGAGTTGATCAGGGATCTGCTGAGTTTGATTAATGAATCTAGTCTCATTTTTATTATTGATGGTCTGGAAGGGATTGAGGACGAAAAGACGGTGGGGCATTTGAAGGAGTTTATCGATATTTTGAGGGAGAGACGCCAAAATACGGCGGTTAGAGTGCTTTTCACCATTAGTGGCATGTCGCGCACCCTCGCTGACAAGTTGCTGGTGAGTGAACGGGTTGCTAGTTCTAGGAGTCTTGTTGAACAGCATGGTAATTAGTTGTTGGTTGAAATGTGTTTGGTCGAGGAGCCGAGAGGGAACACGAAGGTGGTCTTAGGTTGGGGTTCAGGACGAGTTGCGAATTGAGCGGCATGTGCATGTTCTATGTCGTTTATAGCTGGAGTGTCGCAATTCAATTTGGTTTTTTTTTTTGGAGAAAAGTAACCCGTTGTCTGGGTGCCGAAACGTATTGCGAAGGATTGCGAATGAATATGATTGTGTAAAGATTGTGGGTCAGCTAAAAAATGGTCGATGGAATTTTCCAAAACCAAGAGAAAATCCTTAAGCTGGGATTAGTTTTTTATCCGAGCTTAAGAGACTTTTAGAAATTTATCATCCTAGCTTTAGAAGCTTCCAATATTGTTTTATCCCAGCCTTTTTCTACAGCCGGCTGCACATTAACTCGTAAAGCACAGACATTTCGGGGCTCAAAACAACAGATTTCCAGGTTACAGCTTTGACCGGGCCTGTTAACTCTCGTGTCAGCGTCCGGTAGCAGTTAATTCTGTAACCATGATTTGGACGACGGTATACCCGATAGCACTCGGAGATTGAATCTGGACAACTGTTAAACAAAAAAGGAAATGAACACTGCATCACAACCTGGAAGTATTGTTAAACTTAAAAGTTGAGGAAATCAAGCCGGCCAAGGAACTGAAAAGACTTGCACCTTCCTCCCCAAGCGCAACCTAAAGCACCCCGCATTAAACGACGCAACTAAACTTGTGTCGGAATCGTCGATCTTTCATTGCCAAATTCGTTCGATCAATCTGAAAAGTCAATCTCTTCCTCTTGAACCAATTTATCCCAATGGTTGATCTCGACAACGTCCTCCGACCAACCACGGTCACACCTGCTCCCAGATGTAAACAAACAAGCGAAAAGGGGTCAGGGGTAAAAGTGGGTCCCAACAAGCAAAAGGCAGTTAGAAATAAATAGCATCTACGGACCGTATACCCTAATTATACGATAATAATACCGCTCTTGATTTCTCTCTTCTCTCGCCTAGTAGAAGATCAAAAGTCCCAGCAGGGAATACACTTTCCAAGATCCCCTCAAGTTTCCTGTTTCCCAACCGTCAAACCTTCATAATCCTTAATCCACCTCAGTTTTATCACATACGACCATACCTTCAAGAAAACTCGGGATCCCGTCCGCTCTCCCATAGATAAGCTTGAGAGGGCCAGACTAGTACTCAGGTGGGTGACCACTGGGGAATCCCTGGTGTTGTATGTTTTTTTTTTCTGTTTGACTCCATCGCCAAGTCTTGGCATCCACCCCCTTTTGTCCGTTTATAACTTCGAAACAATAGTATCGATCCCACAACTAACTTCTTATGTTTATGAATGAGGGCCGTGGAATAATTGGATTTCGCTTTAATTGGAGCGAAGCTCCAATATGACGTGATTTGAAATTCTTTAGAATGGAGAATCTGTCAGGAGCTTCTCTCCCCTTATAAGACCGACCCGCAAGAGTTCTTAGAGCGTCGATTGGCTGAGAGATTTAGCGTGCCATATGGTATGGTTCGTGGCAATTGCATGGCTTTGCTGAGGAAAAAAAGAAGAAGGAGCAATACGGAGGTGCCAGTGCGAGTGCCAGCCAATAAGCCGTTACCAGAAGTAATCACCAGGTTCATCATTCAACCAAAGCCACCACATAATTAGGTCGTGATCGGCGGTCCTGAATAAGCCTTCCTGAATGGCCTTTTTAGAAGTCTTTTCAGCAATGGCCCGTGCTACAAAATGAATGGTTTTGCTTGGTTTCCTGAAAACCTTATTGTTCTGAACGGTCGGAAAGGTGATGGTGGAAGCCGTGGTTGGTTGGGTGTAAGGGTTAGGGCTTACTGTGGGTGTTGTGGTTGTTCAGGAAAATGAATGGGCTTTTCAGCAGGGGTTTGGCCAAAGAATACCTGGGAATGGCATTCAGGAATCCTAAACGACCACATTCAGCACCATTTAGCAACCAAGAATACCGATCACAATAATGAACGGTCCAAAACGAACGTGTTCAGGAAGGTTTCCAGCACAACTTATCATGCCCTAAGTATTCCAAGGCCAATATTCCACAACCAGTATTCCACAACCAGTATTCCACAACCAGTATTCCACAACCAGTATTCCACAACCAGTATTGATCTTCGAAGGCTACCTGTATTCAATGCGAAACCGTGGAAGTAGTGGAAGTAGTGGAAGCCATTACATCAACAAGATATGGATAATCGAGCGAAGCGAGGGCCGGGGGTTTGGGGGCTTGCCCCCATAATAACCAGTGCTTATGGTAGTGGTAGTTGTGACGGCTGGGCAAGGCAGTTCGAGTCAAGGCTACGATTCCTCTATTCCATTGTCTAGAATATTAAGATGAAGAAGAAAGGAAGAGATCCTTGGAAGGATCCGCACATTGAGAAGTATATATACAAACGAGTGACGAGGGTTAGGGTTGCAAATAAGGTTGTGCACAACCATGTCACGCCAGGCCGTGACAGAGACCGGAATGCCGAAGATCCCGAGTGTGATGGCTGGTCACCGTAGAAACCATATATATACTGCAATTGAATTGTGAAGTGCTGACTTTACAATTCGACGTTCCTTTTGGAAAGTTGGTCAATTGGTCATTGCAGTGCCAGTCGTCCCGACCGTCACACCGAGGATCAAAACGGGCTCCGTTGGAGACGGCCGGAGGCTGTATACAAAGTCCTAGGTAATGTCCGTCTGAAACGGCTTTGAACTCTCCTGTTGGGATCTGATTTATGCGCATAGACCAGTCCCTGGTCTTTGCCAGGTCTGTGTCACGGAAAAAGGGGGGAAAGGGAAAAAAAAAAAAAAAAAAAAAAAGGAAAAGAAAACAACTGTGTAGGAGGAAGAGAGTGATCTGAGCTATATATACTTCTCTTTATTCTAACATATCTAATATATACAAGGATCCCAGGCTCTAACATCACTGGGTGGTTGTAGGACTATATATACGTGCAGAGGAAAGGTTCTAATTCCCCTTCGGAATCTCATCGTAACACTTCCCCTGAACCCCCGAAGAACATAAACAACCATAAACTTTTTCGCTTTATTTTTCACCTACATGTGCCAATATATATGTACACACGCTACGCTCGGTTGGTCAAAATCTATATGAAGTCTTTTTCCTATTTCAATTCCAATTTTAACTTTATCCAGAAATCTAAAGAACCAAGAGGGCTAAACTTTTCTTTCGGCACACGACCCGCCCGCCATATTGCTTCATTGCCATCAACCTAGCAACTAAGTCAAAAACTTGACAACCACAAGAAGCACCAACATTTATAAACAAAATAATACGAGAGGAGATATTCAAGTCCATCATTACACTTTCTAACCCATCTTTATTCATCCGTTATCTTTCGCCTACTGTCTGTTGACCAGGTGTTGTGACCACATTCATCTGAACCATTGACACAGTCACCTGTGCCGAGTGCGCCAGTGCCTGTTGTCTCGCTACCTCATTTTCAACCCGCAGTCGCATCATTTCCTCCACTGGTTTTCGATCACGTCGGTAAATCATCGAGCTGCAAAGCGCGCCAACACCAAGAACCGCGCAGCAAACCACCATATCGTTTCTTATTGCCAAGGTGTACACGTTTCTTATCGAGGTCCACTGCTCGGGCGTTATTGTGACGTCTGTGTGGGATGTAGGGGTCGAGGACATGTGTGCAAATGCCTCCGGGTTTAAGGCACCTGGCCCTAGGACCTCCTTGGCTTTTGCTGCTAGCAGAGCTGATGATGCCGCAATACCGATACTCCCACCAAGAATTCTGATTTGAGCCAGGAGACCTTGCGCCGTTGCTATTAAAAGTCAGTCAGTATTGAAACCGTAGTAGATTGGAAGGGAAAGCATACCGTGGTCCTTAACCTCACTCTCCGTCATCGACAGTAAAGTTCCCATCGAAGCAGACATTCCAAACCCGAACCCAATCAACGCCAAAAGTCCGACTGATCCCGCCAGTTGATTAAGATAGTCCGAATTTGTCGTTGTGATCTGCAATCCGCATCCCAAAAGCATAATCCCGCAGGCAGCCGTCATCGTCTCGCAAAATCTGTTTTTCTTCCCCTTTCTCGTATTAAATGCACCCACCAGCACCGTTGCAATTGCAGACGAACCCAGCATCGGCAACAGCATAAGCCCTGACTGCAAAGGCGATTTTCCGTAGACAATCTGAAACCGAATTGGAAATGCATAAACGCACATGAGGTAAGGAAAGCCCATCATCAAGGTGTTGAGAATTGCGGCAATGTATACTCGGTTTCGCATAAGAGACCGAGGGAATGCAAATGCAAGATGTTGTGTACCTTCGTATTGGGATGCAAAATGTTGCCATGTAAAGAATAGTCCCATTACGACAAAAGCTGATGCCAAGGGAAAGGTAAATGATGCTTGGAAATATGGCGAGTCGACATATTTGCTATGTTGCGGGCTGTAGTCCTGGAGATTTGGTTCGGGGACGGAAAGAAGATATGAGAGATGTTGAAATGGGAAGACGAGAAGAACTGCAGTCATGATTCTGAAGGAAAAATACACCGTCAGAGTATGTTTACATGATAAATAGGTTCAATGGTTTAGAGACTTACAAGAGAAAGGAACCGACATAGTCGAGATCTTTCCAGCTAAGTCGTGGGCTGGAGGAACGACTGTCTTTTGGGCAGGAAAAATGGAACAAGGCCAATGAGGGAATACCCAAAGGTCCACTAGAAGAGCGCATTGTCAGTAAAGATCTAATAATCTTGAGACTGGCTCATACTTTATCCAGAAAACCCATCTCCATGTTGTGTATTGAGTTAATAGGCCGCCTAAAACAGGTCCCATTACACCTGAAGTAGCAATCACCAAGCCCACGATCGAGAACGCCCACTGTTTTTGGGATGAAGGCATTAACTCGGGAAGCATCACCATTGCAATACTGTAAAGTCCTGAACCACCAAGTCCCTGAAACGCCCGGCAAATGATCAGCTCATTCATAGTCTTGCTCCATCCACATCCCAAAGAAAAGCCGACAAAGATGATATAAGAGAAAGAAAACGCTGCTTTTCGGCCTACAACGTCCGAGATTCGGGCCATAAATGCAGCAAATCCAAGGTAGGTAAGGGTGTATGACAAGGCAACCCAGTTGATACGATCTGTTTCACCGAGATCAAGGGCAATCTTGAACATGGCGGTAGCCACGATAGAGGCATCAAGCAGAGACAGGAAGAAGCCTAGTGAGACGGCGAGGATCAGGAGTACGTAGCGGGCTTTGGGGATGTTTTGCTCCTCCGGTGAGGGCTGGTCGGTGGGATACTTTTCGACATCGCCAGGCGTTAGGTTATTAACGAGGGGAAGTGCTGGTTCTGGTAATTCGATGGTCTGCATTGTCTCGGTTGTAAGTCATTGGTTTTAGGTATTATCGAGGATAGTAGTATCTTGAGATGTTGGAGACATTATCTACTTCTGAGACGTGATGTCTATGCCAGAAATTATTTCTTTGTCTTGGGTGATATGGAATAGAACGTACTCTCTCATGTTCCAATTGTCTTACGACCGGCACGGCGTGGCAAGCTGATTTCACGCCGATTGGGCATGGCTTCTCTGATGTCTCGGGATGCATTGTTGCAATCAGGGGGTCGAATAGAGATGATGTCGGACAGAATTAAGCTTTCTGGCAGCTGTCTACCGTCTTTCGGACAATTCAATGTCTCAAAGAAGCGAATGCGTTCATTCAATGTTGGTATGATTGAGATATCGATTCCAAATTACATGTGCCTGCCGTCCGGGAACACCTTGTGCAACAGAGTGACAATTTTCGCCCAAAAGGTTTTCCATCGTGACCCAGAGTTCTGGTTCAAAATGCATGTCAATGACGCTTTTCCCAAGATTCAGGCTCGTATCGAAACTCAACCGCCCCGACGTCTCCAGCCATCTTATCAAAATAAAACCTGCAGCAGACTAGCAAAGCTTAAATCTCTGCCCCCGCGCAGTCGGCCGTAACCTTGAGCAGCTTTCATAAAGCAATTTGATTGTCGTCTCATGCTACAAGTTGGGCGTGGGAGCTCTCAATTGCGTGTAGCTGTAGCAACATTGTTTACTTGGTGGCGATATTCCAATTAGCCCCTGAAAGTTCATCTCATCCCTTCTTTGGGGCACAACACGTGCTACCAACTAGACGGTGTGACCATCTATAATCTATGAATACTAAAAGAATCACCTGGTTCTTCGGGTTTATCTCGCATGCTCTCCTCCCTTGTGTCTCGGACGGCTGGCCAACAGAACACACAAACCCAGACCACAACAGTACGTGTCCCCCTTGCAGCACCTCAAGTTGTACTGCATCATGTATAATCCAAATAAGTCCGTGAGAGTTCATGGATCAAGGAAGATTGAATTTTTCCAGTCTTCATGCGGATAAAGCCAACGAGGCTTTCCTATGCCCAAGCGATGACGTTTCAGGTGAGCCCAATTGCCAACACATCGCAGGTCAAAATAAGAGATGAATCTCGGTCACCAGCCGTCTGGTTGATAAGATATGAGTCAATTCGACAATTATGATGATATCAAGAACGGGACCGCTGGGACGTGTTTCAAAACTCTTTTGGTAACCTATCAGAACGGCGTACGGGGTTACCCGGAGGTCGGGGTTTCCCTGTGTCCTCCATTTTATCCCCAATTGTTTCCCTACTTGCGACCTCCGACAACCCCTTCCCAGTTTCTCCGGCATTTGAACCCGGCCGAGAGTGCTAGACACCGGCCGGTTTGCGGGTCTGCCAGTCCGGAAAGCCGATGAAACGAAATTAATCAGGATTTCAGGACTTGCCAACAAAATCCTCTTTACAAGTTTGAAATCATAAAGTTTGGATCGCCGAAAAAAAACTCTGCGGTTTGAACCAAAGTTTGGTCAACACTGGTGCAACCCTCCAAGTTCTTGCAAGGCACACTCAAGCATTTCTTGACCTTCTCTGGACATCCTTGACCCTGAGCCGATCTCTTTGATAGAATGGTAACTGTAACCTCGGCATCTGAAAACGAAGCTTGTCTGGTTGAGGGGCTGAGGAGAAAAGAGGTACAATGTCGGAAAGGACAGATACAAAGGCGATACATTCAAAAGATTTGTATCGAGCACCAAACAATGTCAAATCATGGTTGAGGGCGACGACACGTCGACATGAAGGTAGGGTCCTTCATCAACAAAGACTCTGGGATACTACTCCGTACCTGACACCACACCACACCATACCACCGCCGACGTGTCCTTCCCAAAGCCCGGCCCCCCGACTAGACTGGCGGTGTCCCGGGAGCTTCTTTTTTCTTTCGACCCACTCAGACCGAAGGTGAACCGGCAACCAGTGGAGAAGCTTCCGACGGGAGTGAACAAATACATTGAGAACAGCGGAATCCTCGCGCGCTCTTCGCTCCAATGCCGTCACAGCCAAGATATCTACCCAAAAGGACCGAAAAGTCAAAAGTCATTCATTGTAATGTGCGCTTTCCCCGCATTTTGTTCGATTTCATCTACCGATCCAATAAGAATGCTTTTGTAGTCAACCCCGCCGCAAATCCTGGGGAAAATATATTTCATGACGATGATGGAGGGTATATATCAGTTCCTCTATACTTTTCTTCTTTTTGTACAACTCGAGCCGATCCAAAAGAAAAAACCTATGCATATTCTTTTCTGTCCTTGTATACCCCGCATTTTGATACGTACTCCCCCCCGGTCCCTTTTTTACCCCAGACCATTTTACCCCGCATATGCAAAAAACGCAGAACAGGGGTGTGTGCAAAAGCCGTTGAGTTTTTTTTCTTCTCTCTTTTCCCCTGTTACCCCTTTAATAGCGCCACGGGCCGCAACTCCAGATTGCAAGGTCATCCATCGTCACAGCCGAAGGATAATTCTTCCAACCAATTACCTTTCACCGTTTTCATCACCGTTTTTTTACCCCACAATCAACCTCCAACTCTTTTTTTTCATACCCCCCAGATTTTTTTGGTCTCTCTTTTGTCCTTCCTTCCCTAGCGCCCGACGGAACAGTTCCCCCTCCATGATTCGGGTGCCTTTGCCGTGATGCTACTGCCACGCGGTTTCTTTCCCTTCCCTCCCCACCCTTGCTTGTGCATAACCTACATCTCGACGACGACGACGATCTTGCCTACAAGAAGAAACACCGAGGATATGTAGTTGATCTGCTTTTCACACGTGGGTTTTTCTCAGGCACACACACACCGGGATCTTCGTACTGTTCCCATGACTGACTTTCGTGACGATGATGATCTACCCTTTGCCGTCTCCGTTGCCTCCGAAAAATCTGGGGTATACACATACATCCACGAGAAGAAAAAAATGAGTGATCACATTTTTTTGTATCTAAAGACAAACCGGTGTGCTGATAACCTGAGCCTCCAAACCTGGGTTTGGGTAGGTGAGGTGATTTGACGACCAACCAAGACCTAGGTACCGTTTTTAGCTCATCCGATTTTTATTTATTTCCTGTCATTCACAAAAACAACCACAACGGCCTCAAATAATCATTCTTTAATATTTTTTAAAACGTGAAGGCTTTAAAATAAATGCATTTGCATTTAATTTATTTGCGCACAGAAAAGAAAATAAAAAAAATATTTTGTGAATGGGAAATGCGAAATATTTTGTAATTATTTTGGTAGAATGAAGACTAACAGGAAATATCAAAATTTGGCTGACCTGAAAACGGTACCTGGGTTTTGGTTGATGCACAGATCACCTCACCCTCCAAACCGAGCTCTGGAGGCTCAGGTTATCTGTATACCCAAGACAAACTTCCACATGAAAAAAAGGTCAATGCTGCCGGTTGATATCCTGTAAAATATTGTACATACACAACGTTGCCTCCTATTACTCAAATCTGCATAAAGAGGGAGATAGATATAGGATGTATTACATATATATGTGTGTATGTACCGGTTTCTCTTTGATGATATCTTCACGTCACACGTGTCTCCCTCTCCGATCTTCTCTACCTAGGTGCAATAATAAGCATCAAAATGCGGGGAAACCAGTAGTAAAAGGAAGGAAGGGTATATTCGCTTGACGTTGATGTATATGTAATCATCTGTTGGCAAATGTAGTCTTTGGGGGAGGTACGAAACACACTCACATGCACACACACACTCTCTCTCTCTCACTCATGATTCACATGCTGTGTTACCTACTTACCCCAGATTTTCACTTGCTTGCATCAAAGTTTCATTCCGGATATTTACCAAAAGTATGACCGAACATGTTATATCACCGAACCAATCGCAACGAAAAGATTTTACCATCCATCAAATCCCCATGGTCAGGTGATTCAAAAGCATGCGTGGAAAAATGCACAATAGTAAGAACCACTTTGTTGGGCCTGAATCAAGTAGATAGTATCATCAAGATTCAATTTTCACCTCATATTCGGTACTTTTTTATAAAAACCAAAAAGATTTTCATTTTTCCACACCAGAGAAAAAAATAACAACCCATATGTAAAAGAATAAAAAGTTATAAACATCAAAGTTGAATAAATATAGATGAATAAAAGAGTAGAGTTGCAAAAAAAAAAAAAGAATCCAAAATTTCCCGCTATTTCCTGGTATATCCCTCGTTTTCATTGCTCCTTAAAAAAACAAAACATAAACCATCCTCATCATCGGCCGTTTCAAAATTTCCCATTATCGAGAGAGAAAAAGACAAAAAATAATAAAACACCATTCATCCCTTTCCGTCCCAAATTGTTGGTTTCCTTTCCGATCCTCAAAAAATAGGGAAATTTGTTTGAAAACGCCGCCTGCACCAACCACACTTTGATACAATTTTGTTTTGTTTCCTTTCCGTTTCCCATAAACACCAGACAAAAAAAAAGAAAAAGAGTACAATAAAAAAAAGCTTTATTGAACATATGCAAACCCTTCCATGCCTTGATGGTGCATAGCATGAGGATGAGCAGCATGTCCATGAGGGTGATGATGATGACCCATCATGCCGGCATACTCGGCAGGATGCAACATGGGCATTTCCGTGCCGGTAGGTGATGGCAGCGACTGGCTTTGGTGATAAGCGGCGGCGTTAAACTCTGCAGCCGTAGCGACATCCTGCTGCTGAGTGCCCCAGCTCATGCCATCCAAGTCCCAAAGTCCGCCTTGATCCAAGAGACCCATCATGCCCATTCCGCTGGCATCAACAGGTTCAAGACCAATGGGGCTCATGTGAACACCCTCGGCAGCCATGAGCATGCCGTCTCCAGAAATCTGCAGGGGGCTCTGAGATCTAGCAGCAGCGCCTTGGGCTTGAACAGCGCGGGATGCTTCGTACATCCTCCAGACAACTTCTCTACTACGTCTGGCGGCAAGGGACCACTCCTCCATGATTTCAAGCAGGTCCAAAACGGCTTCAATCTGCTTGAGCCACTCCGGAACGCGGGGAGAGCCCCACTGCCAAAAGACAGAGACGAGGGGAACCATTGCTGCTTGGTAAAGGAACCAAACTGCGTTCCACCCAGACATCTGGTTGCGAGTCCACTCTCTTGCAATGTCCTCGATAGTCTGAGCAGCGAGTTCGCGGCAGGTCTCAATTGCAGCCAGATCCGCATCGCAAGCCTGAGTATGAGGGTTCAGACCGGAAGAGGCGAGAGAAAGAAGTACCGGGCGATGCAAGAGCATGCGGAGGTTCTGGTAGCGCCACTTCATGATGCATCTGGCCATGTAGAGCGGCTCAGCGCATGGGTCAGTAGTCCTCAAAAGCCAGGGAAGAGAAGTGTACCAGTTGACAAGCTGCGAATCAATGTTGCACCTGTCTTCGGTCCTCAACAAGGGAGTGATAGCAAGCATGTCCTGGATTTGAGTCGCAATCTTGCAGAACTTGATGTTCTCAATCAATGGAAGTGTGCCGGCGTGCTGCGAGGAGTCACGGTTGGCAGTGATGCCAAACTCAGGTGGGCGGATGTTGATGGCTGGTCCCCATCGGCCAAAGGAAGGCCGGCCCATAGTGGTGGTTGCCCATGTGTCGAGGCAGAACAGAGCCCACCAGGTGCGTCTACGGGTCTCGGCGGCGACGATATCTGTGCTGCCTTGAGCAAGACTCTCGCGGTGCAGACCCAAGGCGGATGCCATGCGAATAGCGGCACCGAGGACTGCGTTGGCCATGTTTGGTCTGTTGATATAGTGAAGGTAGTATCCGCCAATGAGTGCCAGAGCCTGGACAGTCTCAATGTGGCTGCTGCCGAAGGCGTCCATGGGGAGGTGTTCCATGGCGCGGTTATAGTAGTTGATATGGTTGTAGTCATCCGATTTCATGGCTGCGATGCTTCCCATGGCAAAAACCATGTTGAGAAGGGCGAGCCAAGGAGCGTCCGTTCGTTGTCCCTCAAGATAGTCGGCGCGGAATGTGCTCTCGTCGAGCATTGGCACGAAAACGTGAACGCGCTTGAAGTAGGCGTCAATCAGAGTCTGGCCCTTCCAGGACCACGGGATGCGTTGGGGGTCTTTTTGGGTGGTTGGCTTTTGTCTGATGGCTGGGTAGTTGTTTGACATCTCGACTCCGTTGAGTGGTGTCGCCAGTGAGTTTCTGAGACCAGGCTGTACCTTGAGCATCACCATGAGGGCAGCCTTGATGGATGAGGCACCGAGGTATGATGTTTGGCGGTCCATTGAGAGTGAAAGTGCGTTGATATCGTCGGCCTCAACAGGAATTGGGTCTCTTCCGCGTCGCTCCTCGTCCCATTCCGAATCTCTGGAGGGCATTTGTTCCAAGATATTCTCAGTCTTTGGCATCAGTGGTGATTCCAGATCTGACATTGGGCTGGTGTTCAGTGGTGGCGATGGAAGCCCGCCGACTGAAGTATCGATTGTTGGCCGGTCCAAGAGGCTGAGGAGCTCATGTCGTGATAATGGCAGGAGTGTCTGGACCTCTTGGTTGGGAAACAGGCGCTTCAGGATGGACCGGCATTCTTCGAGAGATTGTGATAGAGCCTCGAGTGTCTTGCGGGAAGGAATAACGCGTTGTCTGTGCTTGTCGTAGAAACATCTCTTGGGAGCACGGCTTGACAGGCATTGGCCGCATGGCTGTTGACCATCACAACGACTGAAGACACTCAGGTTAGACACAACAGGCCATTGAGGTTTTATAGGTCTGGCGGGGTTGCTTACATCTTTCGCCTTTTGCACTCGGCACAGGCGTGTGGTGTTGTTATCCTCTTGGTAGTCCCAGTAGTGGTGGACTTGGTGCTATCTGTGGAATCTGTTGACTGCTTTCGTGGTGTAACCCCTTGGAAGGTGTGGAACATGCCACCCTGTGTGGGAACTGGAATTGATGGTGCCATGTTGAATATCTGGTGTAGATGATGCTATGGCGAGTGTGACTGATAGGTGACCTGGAGAAGGGGAGAGCCCAGGAATGCCACGATATTTATGGGTGACAACTGGGTGTCGAAGCTGGAGACGCCGCCGGGTACCGGATAGAAGCGAAAAACTGGGGTAAGTGGCGAAGGGATTCAAAAGGTAACCATGAGCTGGGGTAATCTGGGGTATCAAAGTGCTCAATGGTATCCAGTCATGAATGGAGAAGGGATAAAGATAGATATATGAGGGGGCGGCAATGGCACTGGGAGACGAGGCGAGAACATGGGGACCGGATGCAGACTTATATATCTACATAGTACACCGTTGGAGGTGTAGCATCGGAATAGTGTGGAGTTGAAGGAGATGAGAGGAGACGAGCCGGCTGTCGAGGCCGCCATTCTGTGGAGAAGCTTGTTCAGGGTAGCAGCTTGCAACGTCCTGTCAACCCAGGGACAAGCCAAGAGGTATAGGGTATAGCGTCGCGGGCGCTTGTGTACATACAAGGTTGGTACGTATAAGTCGGCCAATTAAGGTTGAAGATAAAGTGAATTAGAATACGGAGGACGCCGTAGTCTCAATGCCGTGTTCTGAATGCCAGCACCTTGACCACCATCAAGCCACGAGGACACCAGGAACAAGACCAATCAGGAAACACCGAGCCGCAGTACCTGAATACACAGATTAATATTAGACTTGGGAGTCAGAGGTAGGTACGTACAGGGAGAGTCCAATTCATGTGGCTCTCTGCCTCTGCCAACAATAATGGCTGGGTGAAAATCTCCAAGTAGGATGGTGCATCAAACTGGGGTGCATGAGGAGTGCTGCACGTCAACCAAGGATGCTTATGCTGCACGTGGTATTCTCAATCTTTGTACCTCGTCGTACAGCGGGATACAATCGAGGTACATCCGTCTAGCCTGACGATGTTGCTTGCAGCTTGCAGGGCAGATTCTTCATGCCGAAGCCAGCAGAAGCAAGCAGCAGGTTGGGAGAAAAATTGCTTGCAGGATTCTGCAGCGTCACTTGACGTTCAAGATTTCTCTCGTTTCTCTTTGCCCCGTCAAGATGCCGGCAAGCTTGGTTCTGCCGCTTCTTCTTCGCCCCTGATGAGATGAAATCGATAAGTCCATGACGATAACGAGATGAGAGGGACTGAGATCGGGAAGGACTCCGCAAGTGAGATGGCGCTACTGTTTCCACCCTGAACATCTCAGGTTAGCTAGCCGCACGCCCCTGCAAGTAACCAAGAAAGAAAAAAAAAAACGTTGAGCGATTTGGAGAACCGTGAGGGGGAAAGCAGAAAGACTCAGAGAGTTGGAGAGAGGGAAGAGGGACCGACGGCCCCCCTGACGGCAACCGCTAGCTCTGTGGAATGGAAGCCCTGCGTTGCCCATCTGATTGGTGTTCGACTCTCCGCAACGGTTGATGCCCAGGGATCTGCCCGCTTTCTTGACTCCGATCAGGATGGACAGGGGTAAAGAAAAAAAATCTGCTGTGGAGGTGGGGCCAGAGGACGTTCCTCCACAAGTTTGTTGACAACCCACCCCTCACTCCCCTCCAAGAGCTTTTCTGGGGTCCGGGGTATGGGGAAGCTAGAGAGCTCTCTCGATCCGTTGTGTTGTCCAAAACGGAGATGCAACGGAGATACCTATTTACCCCAACAATGTCAATCCGTCCAGCAGTAGATCGGAGGTAGATATACGGTGCATGCAACATTCGCAAATTTCATGTCCTATCAGAACTCTTGCCGATAGCACCTGAACCAAAAACCATCGAGTTTGCGGTGAGCCGGCCTCCAAGCTGCCTCCAAGACTGGAGCCGCCGTTGGAACTTGTTAGCTACGTGAATCCACTTGGGGCGGCAACGTGGAGGTGATGGCGTTGCTCGCTTCTGAGAATGATGGAGAGTACGGGGCTCTCTGTAGCGTTTTTGCAAGTCGGTGGCAAGTCCAGCTGCTGTAAGATAGTAGACGAGGCACATGACCGCACGTCTTAATATACACTGTATACTATAACGGTGCCGGCTGCCTTCTTGGGAAGATGTAAGCCGTAAGCGTGCGTTTGTGTCCGCGCGGTACCGGACTCTCAACATGATCTTGCACCTTGTTGGCAGAGGTAGTGCTCGTTTGCGTGTGTGTTTATCGACATATACCACCCGCCCCGCGGTTCCCGACAAGATGAAAGTTTGGATCTGGGGTACCGATGCAGCACAGCAGGGCACATCAACGCCCATCATGATGATCAGTTGTGTGTGGTGAGGTAGAAAACTCCCTGCGTGACCTGAGACCGAATATCTGTGCCGTCTTTTTGGCCCGTTTCATAACAGCTGCCGCGGCCATGACAGTTGATGTCGTTCGTCTCTTGTCCAACTTCCAAGCTTCTCGTCCTCCACCGAAGCCGCATGGTTCCCGCTAGTGTGCTCCCTTGTACCTGACCGTGCCTGACTGATTTTGCCTCGTACCAGGTCCAGATCCATCAGGACCTTTTGTCGTTCGAAATCTCTGCCAATAACCCCTGGCGGAATAGGGTGAACGGTCCTCTTGGAGGTCCTTGCGGTGAAGATGTTGACTAGAGCTGTTGCATCGTGCAGTCCTCTCTGTCCCTAATTACCGGCTGTGCCGTGGCCGAGCAGCCGGAGATGACCAGGGGTATTCTGGGGGAAGCCGGGGGGTGCTTGTTAGTTAGCGTGTGTGTAACGGTCAAGGCATCACCGACAGTTGACCTGACACTTTGACACCTTAACATAGCGGGTTAGGTGAGCTTCTCCAAGCTCTGTGCATTTTCATGCGGAATGTCAAGACAGATTCTAGTGTCATCTTCCAGAAAAGAATTGTAGAGCTGTTTCAGCTTGCATTTCAATTGACGTAAAAACCAATTCTAGAATAATTAGTGGAAACGATCATCACCCTGGCCAATTGAGTTGGAGATACGGCCATATCCGAGGTGGAGAGATCTCCTTGGTGATGTCGTGCATGAGCAGGTTGGGGAAAAAAATCGAACAAAAAAATCAGATGATGTTTGTTGGATTGTCCGTTGATGTTCTCCTCGTTGACGCCGCTGGTCATGAATGTGATTTGGGAGGGTCCAGCAATATGTGGGGACGCGGAGTGACGGACTGGACAGCCGACACCGCGAAACAGATTTTGACTGCTTGCAGAAGGGTTCCCAGTGACACCCTGTGGCGCTTTTTTCAACGGTAATTCATTTATTTCCACGTGCAACATGTCCGTTTTGAACCCGTGTGGTGTGTGGGAAATAAATCCTGTGTGAGTGGGCGGTCGGTGATGAGAATAGTAAAGATTGAGAACAAAGATTGAGAAACTCAGAAAACGGTAGATAGATGAATCCTTCACACCCTCTCATTTCCAATTTTGTTTTTCCTTGTTCTATTGTTTCTCTCCTGTCTGCCTTCGTGTTGTTGCAAAGCGACATCGCCCTTTTCTCTGATTCCACCCGAGCTTGTCAGGTTCTGGGCAGGCAGGTTCAAGCAACTTCGCCAAGGCGCCGAAGCTCAGCTTTGATGATGTTGTTTCTTCCCCACAATCTGAACGACCAATCAGAAGCGTGCTCTTAAAGGGATTTCGGCAAGCGAGCCCGGTGAATCTTGGGACATCTTCTCGATTCTCCTGCAGTGACACAAATCTTCGTCTTTCCTCTTTCAGAAAATATGCACTTCGAACTTGCCTGTTGCAGTCACAGGCCGCTCAAATCTCTCAAACTGTATGCATGTTTACGCGTCGATCTTCTGGCAGCGTTACCCGAACGAAACCGCTTGGTTGCAATTTTCTCTTTTGCCCCAGGCTCTCCAGATCATCAAGGTGACTTGAGTGTTTTCTTGTGGTTACAGTCGCGAAAATTTAGTGTATTTTTTCAGAAGAGTCTCGGCCAATCTAGATTCACTCTACAATACACTAGAGTTGCCCATGACACATGCCAAAAACAGTCGACGATGCAGCAGTTGGTGTCTAACAAGAACAAGGTGTGTCTCACTGGCCGCTCGGCAGGAATAGCCTCATGGTGTGTAGGTGTAAGCTACGTGTCTACCCCTGTCCCAGACCACTCCCGATATGGTTTAACTCACTTGAACAAACATCCACTTGTGCGAAAAGATACCGTAATCAGCACCGACCAGAAAAAGACGTCAAGAGGTTCATGTCATTAACCAATTGCCAGCACCGCTACAACCAAATGCCAGCCTCGACGAGATTACGATTTTCCCCTGTCTCTTAATACCGGAGATAGCGCCGCACGGACATGCCTTTTTTTTTTCTTTTCCTTCTCCCCGCACATGTTCCGACCACCTCTTTTTCTGGTGGTATTCCCCGCGACAGCAACATCAAGTCACCAATGCCAAAGAAGCTTCCTTCTTCGGTGGACACATATTAAAGACAGACAGACGCCTTAATAATCCAAGAACATCGAGGGAAAAGGAATTAGGAAGGAGAAGAGAAAAGAGGGAAGGAGGATCAGTGCGAATGCGTGTCCCAGTGGGCATTGTTCATTTGCAGAGTTGCGTATATTAAACTGGCCATCTGATTTAATTTGGCCAGGCAGTTGTTTCCATTATTATCTCACTCCCACGTCTAGCCGTTAGTGACCGAGTCGGCATGATTCCCGTCATCTATTTTTCTCCACACCATCTCATTCTGTAAGACGGGCCGTTTTGTTGGTTGTTCAATGTTTTTGGTGGTGGTGCGGTCCGAGTCCTCTCAGAAGCATCACGACGAGCTGTCGCGAAGAAATTGAGCCTCACCAGATTCTCGGCTGGTGTCGGCATCAAGGTTATGGTATGGTGTGTAATAAGATGGCACCTTATGATGGGCACGTTTCCCTCACGGATGGACGGGTGGATATGGCCGCAGAACCGGATGGTCGTTTCTGGGCGCTTTGTTCAATGGTCACCTACCTTCAACACCAGGGGTTGCTCTCTTGATTTTGCTCCTCTGCCAACTCATCACCCAATAACGAGTGTTATATGGGCAATCCTCATTTCTCATCAAGCCGTGCCCACTCGAAACGGCCCGGATGGGCTGTTTTGGAAATCCTCAACCGGTTTCTTGCAAACTCGTGGCAGACGGAACGGGAAAACATGATCGGCCTCTTTTTCCTTGACTGCTTGAACCTGGCTTTGTATCATCTATATGCTTCATATTCCCTCTATCGTGGCATAATACCAAGCAAGCATTTGGCCCTAAAAGGCCTTTCATCTTAAACATATTACACATAATGTATATACGGATACTCAGGTATTCCATCTGGAGTCATCATGCACCCCCCACTTCAAAGTCTTGTTATATCCCCATCTGTTTATTGTGTTTTATTCTTACATGAATCCTCTTGATGCTTTCCAAGTCAAGTTATTGCAAGTTTCACCACCTTTACTCGCATCGAAGCACGTACCTAAGCGAACGGACTGTTCGGTTTCCGCAAGGCCTCCAGTGAGGTCAGAAAAAGATACGTACTGGCATAGCCGGTCGGAACAGTCGTACAACGATTCCGGCAAGTTGGCAAGCTTCGACCTGACTGGACAATGGCCATCTGTCACCCCAGATTTTCAGATTTGTTCTCCACACACACATACATCTCTCCATCTTTTACCCCAGATCATGCGACGTGAATAAGTTTTGTGGCTTGCAGCTTCTTCAGGTCAAGTGCTTTCCGAACAGATCCTCACGACTCCAAGACGAAATCCCGTGATGTTGTTCCTCATGCTGTACAACCCCAGATGCTGCGAGATTCGCCCAACATCGCCACACCCCTATTTTTCGCTTCTGCCATCACGACTTTTCCCTTCGGATAGAGAAGAACATATCCCGACGACTAAGTGGGCACACAATAAATCAACACCAACATTTCTCACGATACGGTTCTGATGGAGATGGTTACGCACTAGAAGCGAGTGGTCCTCCTCAGGTCCTACATGATGAGGGACCAAGCGCCATCAACGAGTTGTCAGTCGCAGTCCAGAACAAACAACAAGAGCTACCCATCCAGCAGAACCAACTTTTGACAAGATTTGGAAAGATGCACGATGCTTGCTGCAACTACGATGCCATCAGATGGGCTGCTGTCAAAACCCGCTGATTTGAAAAAGGGTTCCATTCAGGGCCTGCGGTCCGAACAGAGGTGCCTGAAATCTTGGTCGCGACGTTTTTTTTTCTCTGCTGCCTCTCGATTCACTACTGGGTGTGTAGAGTTGTATGTGTGGCTGATTGCTGCATGACGCATGGTATGGTATGTATTGTATCGCTGCAATGCAATGGTTCCCTTTTCTCCCCTTTTTACCCCGGACTTTTCTGCCAGTAAGCAGTCTGGTTTTGCTTTTTCGTTTCCCCAGATCTTTACCCCTCGGCTTGATTGCCATCGTCATAGTTGACAGATCGGGCAATCCGAGTAAGCGAGAGCGAGGGACAAGGTAGGGAAAAGAAAAAACTCTCTACAAATGAAACAAAGTACACATTGGAAATTTTGATGAAGGCATTCACCAGACAAAAAAGTGTACAAACAAAAAAAGGATATCGTCATCCAAGGTTACCCCAATCCCAGATCGGAAGTCTTTCAAGCCGTCTCACCCCAAAATCCTACCCTATCTACCCTTTTCCGTTTTTCTTTTCTTTTTTGTTTTTTTACGACTATTCCCATTTTCACCTAGCCTTTAGACCCTCTTCTCAACGATGGACAATGTAACGGATATATCCGTATCGTGGCAGTAAACAGTATTTATGCCTATGCAGAATTTTTAGAGTTTTCTTTACTGCAGCACAATGCACCCATCTTAACAAGGTAACCAACTCGAAAACCAGATGCAGCTCTCTCTCAGTTTGCTCGATTTGTTCTCACCTCACTGGCTGGACCATACAAATGATTCTGTAGAAGTAACCCGTTTATGGTCCTTTGCTGGGAATGGCTCCATGCATGCATGCAGGAGCCCAAAAGAGAATATGGGGCCCAAGCAACACCCCGATTTAGGAGCTTTCTCTCTGCTCAATTTGGATGGGAGTCCTACACTTCTCTTTTTACGTGCCGTCTTTCCATGACTTAACTCCTCATGGAATGAATGGATATCTAAACAGTAAAAAGTCTGTGCACAAAAAGTTCTGAGGGTGTAGTATATGCTACATACATACCGTCACAATACCGACGGAATAGGTTGCTTACCATTCCTTTCCATCCCACCCCTTCTCATATTACTGAACCGGTCCGCCAATCCAAGGCTGAATTGTGAAGGGAGATGATTTTTTTATTATTATGAACAAACAATGCCGAAGACTACAGACGGCATCGTCATACTTTCCGGTTGACATTGGAAAGACTTTCCATCAAAAACGAAAACGAAGTTATGTCACATGTTACATTTACATACATAACTATATTCAACAGGCTGAATTTTTGTACACACACAAACATGCGGAGAGAGGGAGACAGAGGCATGGACCCATCTTCCGGATCTATCAACCTCCAATGCCGAGTAGTACCAAAAGAGAAAAAGAAAAAAAAAAGAAGAAAAAAACTAGATGATGATACACCCCGAAAAAGAAATTGGTCGGCAGTCTTTTGGTTCCCAGCCATCATAACCATGAAATCCAACCAAACACAAAACAAAAACCGTTGAACCAGTTGAACTTGTTGAAAAAAAGCCCACATCAATCTACTACTCCATATGCAACACACACACACTCCATATGTACCCGAATCCGAATCCGAGTACTTTTCGTCCAGGAAAGTCCCGTTTTGACCGGCGGTTGCAGAAATTATCTTCTTGTCTTCTTTTTCTGTATCCCTGTCCTATCTACTCTATTGCCACATGGCTCACATCTCCTCTCGTCACCTCTCTCCCCACCGGCAGACCCATTTTTCTTATTCTTCTTGATAGCAAGCAAGACAAGGCAAATTAACGCCTTTTTCTTCTCCTTGGCTGCCAATCTTTCTTCATCTCGCCTACGAGGACAGCGGTTGCCTCGAAGCTCTCCTGTTCCCCCGGGAGAAACTTCCATGCAAATCCAAATCCAAATCCAAATTCCCTCCCTCCCCTCGTGGGCGCTTATCAAAAATTACATTTGGCCACCCTCCCAGCCTCCCGATCATAACCGCAAAACTTGTGTTCGGCTGTTAATCCCATCATACACACAAGTATTGTCGATTGGTATATACTGCTTCGTAATGATCTTGATCAGCTCCTGCGCCACCATACCCCCCACAAGGGCGGATACGTTGTGCAGCTCGCCGCCCTCGGCTCGAGCGACCTCGCCAGCTGCATCAATGACCTTTTCGTTCTTGTCTGCGTCCGATACCAGCTTTGCTACCTCCTCGAGGATCTTCTCCGCTTTTATAGGAGGCGAGTTAAGATCCACGCGGTGTGATGTTGGCTGCAGGGCCAAGTAGATGGGGAAGAGTGACAGAGGCTGGAGGGTCATCTCCGCCATCTCGTCATTGGCTACTTCTTGGGCTGTGTGTGGCGAATGATACACTATTGTCAGTCCATCATTTCTATCTTTTTTGTATTTCCCCTCACGCCATCGACGCGCCCAGTGGACAGCCGAAGTGGCCAAAAGGTACGTACGTGGGCCCTCAGGGTTCTCGAGGTACACACGTGGTGAGGGAGTAAGTGTACTTACCATATACCTCCTTCAAACGATCTGCCTTGCTGCTGATCTTCCCTCCTCCCGTCGCGTTGATGAGCTTGACGAAAGCCGCATTCTTGCAGAAGAGGTCCACTTCTGCTGGGTCGACCTTGTCGCCACCAGGCGTGGCGCGGACGGTCTCGAGGATCTCGGCAGCATCTTTCCGGGCTTTGGTCTTGTAGATAGTCTGGAGCTTGATGTACACTTCTGACTGCGCCTTCATGTCGGGAACTTTGCCTGGCAGGGGCAAGCATTTGTGTTCTTCATAGAACTTCTTGACGGCGTCCGCGATGATCCAGAAGTCAGACTTTTGCTCATCCTGTGGGGGTGTCAGTATTGTGTTCTCGTGTCGTCTCGTCAACGAGTGGCTATAATGTACGGGGAAGGACTCACAGGATCGGTATGCTCGTAGTCAAACACCTCCTTGAGCCCAGACGGCAATGATGGTGCGACAAGGGTCTTGAGCACGGCAGCAACCGCTTCATCAAAGTTCTCCTCGCCACCCTCAGCGTTGGTCGTCCGCGTTGCCGCCTGGATGATACTGCGGAATTCTGTCTTTTCTTTGTACGTAGAGGGAACTTTGCCGTCGTGATGTGTCTTCCATTTCTCAAGATAGTGGAGCAATATCACCACATACGGCAGGTGACCATGCTCATGATCTGACTGATTATCGATGTCCTTGGTAAGTTCCTCTGCAAAGGTAATCAGCTCCGGCCATGGAGCCAACACTCGAAGATCAGTAGTAGCAGTTTCGTCCGGATGGGTGTCGACAATCGGGAATGGCCCTGGAAGGTTAATTTGGAAATACGAATAGAAGCCAGCACAGTGTATCGCCACCAGCGGGGTCTTGTGCTTTTGACTGTAGGACTCTAGAAGCGAGAGATACTCCGGCTTGATAGGGTACGTGTACATGATAACTGTAAATGCCGGGGCCTCATCGTTGGAGATGAGTGGCTCGAGGGACTTGACCTCCTATCATGACATGTGAGCATCTTATATATGCATCATATGTTGGGTTTGAAGCCACCTACCCCATTGGGATACCAATCACCCTGGACTTCTGGGTTTAGCTCCAGGAGAAGTTCTGTCAAGGCTCGAGCTCTGGGCTTTCCAAGATAGCTTTCATCGACGAAGAAGTTGACGCCCAAGTCAGCTGCATTGACCTTTTCATCATCGTATATTGCGAACCGGCCGATCCCTGGTAGTACCAAATTCTTCAGAGTCTCAACACCAACAACTCCGGCGCCTGAGCTCACAAGCAAGATATTGGCCGACTCGAGAGCTGCCTGACCACTTGCTGCCCATAAACGCAGCTGACGGTCATATTTACGCTCCTTATCCGAGGGCTTGTGTAAGAGTGGTGGCGTTTGGGTCGCGATTACTTCTGTCATTCTGTAAGGTCCGAATAACAGAGGTTCAAATTTCTGATGGTGTCGTCGTCGATGTTGAGGTGGCAGGTGGAAGTGACGAACAAGCCACAACCGAAGGCGGGGGTAGATCGATCAGCAAACCGAAGTGGAGCTGGTTTTGGTAAACGTAAGTCTTGGCGTCTGTGGCTAATTGTGGCTGGTGATATCAGAACTTGAACATCAACAACAAACATGAAGGGTGAAAGGATACTCATCAGTCAAGAGAAAAAGATTTTTTTATAAAAGATGCAATGTTTTCACTCTTTCTTTGATTCAAATGCTTCAAACAAAACCTAGAAAGAATGCTCCAGCTGGTTTGGACCAAACCTGGCCGACTTTATTCCTCTTTTTTTCCTTGAGTTTTGGGAAGGCACAGTTAATCACTCTTGACATATCTGCGACTTCCTGCGGAATCTACCCGGCTTCAGAAAATTTGCACTCAGTTTCGGATTGAAATGGCATCGAATTAGCAGATTACCGTTCTTGAGTGTGACCATTTCGCCCCTGCTTTCTTCGAGTTTCTTCAGCCATCTTTTCTACGACCTCCTAAAATTTGCATTTTTTAGACATGGCAGACAATTTACACTGTAACATTAGAGGATGCAATGTCGAGCTCAATCATGGGGTCATTGCAATGAGTTGTCGGTGAGCATTCCCTTAGGCCCTGCAGGTACCAAAAGACGGTTTTCTCACAAGATAGCTATCCCTCAACAGTCATTGCATTTGCTCACAATGCGCAGCCAAAGCCGGTTTTCACAACAGTAATCATTTAGTCTGCCCAGTTTGCGAGACGCCGCTGTCAGTAAACGATGTTTATCAGCAGGATATCGATCCCAGTCAAGCGTGGCAAAACCTAGGCCTCTGTGGTCTTCATCCAGAAGCTATAATGAGCGCTGCAAAAAATGCCCTGGCCTTTTTTACTTTCCAGATGACTCTCCAAATGTGTGTGTCTCCGTACTCTTAGATCATGGTATGACCTATGCTTACTTCTTAAAGTGAATTTCAGGAGGCAATGTTGGAGGAAAGGGAGAGATATTGGAACTTTGAGGTGACTAAAGTATTTACCGAAGCATCTAGAAAGATCAAGAGGCTCCAGGCCAAGGTAGCAGGTTAATCAACCCCCCCCCCCCCCCCATGCGCTGGTGGCAATCTACTTCTACTTATAATCAATGCAGGTCTGGAAGAGACACGAGACAATCTGAGGCAAAAAAACGAAGAGCTCGTGCTGGAACTGGAAGACTCGAGAGAACAGTTCACCCGCCTTCAAACTCAACACCACAACTCGAGAAACAGAATTACATTCGACCTGGATCCAACGGGTGCCACGCACTTCGAGGACACGGCTGCAGGAAAGGATTCTAGATTACCTCACATGCCGATGCCAGATCAGCTGCGAAATACCCAAGGGAGTTATTTCCCCTCAGATACCGACTATCCTGATCCTGATGAAAATGATCATCTCGAAAGAACTCGAGAAAAAACCCATCAGGCCAGACATATCTCTAGAAGGACACATCCTACTGGAACTGGAGCCATACCAGGGGATTGGAACACAGGACCGCGTAGAGATACATCAATCGCCATCACCAAGCCTAAGGGTGCAGGAATCACAAAAACATCAAAGCATATCTCAGGACACAAATTCACTCGAGCGGTTTCATTTGACCAAGCTAGAAATCGGCCTCCATCACCAACTGCTCCGCCAGAACAACAGGTCCAAGAATCCTCAAGGCGATTTTCTGGAGCCCAATTCGGTTTCACAAGTTCCAGGGCCCCTCAGCAAGCGCGTGATACTATCAGTCCAAAACCTGGTGGTTTGGAAAGGAGAAGCTGTTCGTATCCAAAGCTCATGTTTGATTGAGAAGAAACCGAACTAACACCTTTTCCAGTCCGCGCTGTCCCTCCCACCACGGCAGTAGAGAGGACCAGCACTTTCAACAGACCACCTCTTCTCCGCCGGCAACGATTGGATTGAAATCATCGAAACCCTCATTGTCTCCATCGAGGTCTTGCTCCTATTTTTGTTGCTCGGGGACTCTCGATATCACGCAGCGGGATTTTATGCATCCGAATGGCCAAGCCAGTTAGCACAAAAGAGAGAACGGTCTCGTTGCAACATCTTGGGAGGTGAAGCTCCAGTTTTTCTACTTACAAGTTAAATCTACTGTTGCGATTGGTTCCTGAGGTATGTGTTTTGGTCAAAATAAGCTCTGTTGGTTTGATCGACGGGGAGCTAGCGCAACCAAGAAAATGTTTCAGGATACCCCTGAAGGTAGTTTCCACCACGCTAGAAGCAACATTTATGCTTCTACGAACATTTTACAATCAATGTCAGCGGGATAATAGCGCATCTAATTGGTTGAGGTGAGGTGTTTGGCTTGGGGGACGGGCCGCGCATGATTGTTTCTGCCAACGTTTCTTTGACATCGGCTACACAAAAGACTCTCCACCCATCACCACAAAAGGATTGGCTTTCTCTGGGCGATATCGACGAATAAAGTCAAAAGCTCAAGGTGAAACTGAGACTTTTTCTCTTGAAGTCAAGTCTCATCAAGGGGAAGGTTGACTTCAGAGGGCATCGTGCGGTCACACCGATATACAACTGCCGAGTCACCGCAGGATCGAAGGATTAGTTTGAAACAACTGAATGGTGCATGAAGGGCATTGAAGCTACCAAGACAGACCAGGTTAGTGCTTTGCTTGTTTTGTTTTCCGATCAAAGTAATACCACATAACGGTCAGATCCACCACCTTGATATTGGTTAACCATACCCCACGTGCAGAACAACTTCTCAAGAATATTTGTCGCGGAGGGGCCGAGCTGAAACTGCCATCTAAAGCCAAGCCGGCTCTATCAACCGAGCTTCATCAAGATCGCTGGGCGGTTGTGCGATGTGGGGAGGATGCTTATTTTGGATACAAAGGTGTTTTGAGGCATTAGAGTGAAGACATACCATGATCTCCAGATCAACAAACATAATGTTTTGTGGATCATGGGGCATCTTTGGATATTTTCCGATCTCTACAGAACCAAACAAACGGTTGAACTTGGAAGCTGATTCAGACTCTGGATGAGTCTTGCGTTCTCGAGAAGAGTCAATGAAGGACCTCCAAACTCAGAAAGAAAAACTGTCAGTGATCACTTGATGGCTACGGTTTGGAATAGACGCCGACTCCTCAAAGGGGCAGTACTCGCTGTCGGTGGGCTATATCTCATCACCTCTTGGAACAGTTTCGATGACTTCGGATGAAACGAAAAAAAACACCGAGCTCAACGAAAGGAAAGAGGGGTTAAAGGGCAACAGCAAGAAAGACTATACGGCTTCACCGACTGAATGAGGACGATGGGAAAAACTCGGAGCAAGTCGAAATGTCTATAAAGACACCGCACTTCGTCACCTTTGGAGACAATTTTTTCTCATCATCATCACAACAACAACAACAACAACAACAACAACAACAACAACAACAACAACAACAACACACACAGTCCAGGAGACCAAGAGCCAGCCTCACTTCCCTTCTCAACACCTTTTTTTTTAACATCTTCAACTCCTGCCGGCAGGTCTTCTTCTCTCTATCTCTCACTCATAACATTTTTACAAACTTCCAACACACAAAAACAAATCTTTCACCACCGCCAATATGTCTACCCTCCAAACCATCCTCCTCACCCTCCTTGCCTTCCAGCCAACTCTCATCTCAGCCCATGGCGCCATCATCGCCGCAACAGGCAATGCAGGCGGCACTGGCATGGCCCTAGGTATCAACACCTCCACTCCCCGCGACGGAACTCGTCGTCGTCCCTTCCAGCAAGACAGCACCCGTTTCCGCGGCGCATCTGCCCAAACCTTCGGTGAAACCCTCGGCGGCGGTGATAACCAGCTCGAGGCAGGAACCGAAGCCATCATGGCCGAGACTGGCGATCAGCTTCCTCAGATCACTCCCGGCGGAGAGGTGACCATGACGCTTCATCAGGTCAACGCCGACGGTGGTGGTCCCTACGAGTGCATGATCAACGCGGACGGTACCGGAAATAACTGGCAGGCTGTGGCTGTTGGAACTAATGTGCCTGGCCGGAGATCCAGGAACAGGGTATGTTTTCTTCATCTCAACAAAAAAACATCATCATATAAGTATCATTTGTACTAACTCGTGTAATAGGCTGGTGAATCAACCGATTTCCCCCTCACAGCTGAGATCCCCGCCAATCAGAGCTGCACTGGAACCGTAGCAGGCCAGGACAATGTCTGCCTTGTCAGATGCCAGAACAGTGCCAGAGCCGGTCCATTTGGTGGTGTCGTCCCCGTTCAGATGGCCAGCGGTGCTGCTTCTGCTGCTAGCACAGGCCGCAACACCAGAGCTGTCACACCCAGACAAGCTTTGGCACACAGCGCAAAGTTTGCCGGACACAAGCGCGCCGTCAAGAAGGATGCCGTTGACATCATTGAGGATTTGAATGACCCCGATGTTTTGGCTGAGTTTTTGGAGGATGAGAACGTCACCAAGCACTAATTTGGGATATGCGGGCTGATGAGGATTTTCTTGGACTGGGGCTGTTTGTTGTTGATGACAAACGATTAAGACGACGATGATTATGATGACACTTCTCGACGAATTGGATGGATGGAGCTTGACACTGGTGTCATATCATGATATCTGGGATTGCTGTTGGCTTTTCCCTCTCTCTATTGTATTACTACCTAGATACCAACTGTATATAACATGCAGGCTGTGTAATATACCTTACACTCCTTTGTAGAATAGAATCAAATCTTTTTTTTATATATATAAGATCGAATTTAGTCCTTCTAATAAAAGATTGTAGGTTCAGCAAAAACTGAAAACGCCAACCCAAAAAAAACTTTTTCCAATTTCTATCTACATGATTACCAAAAATAAACAAATTACTGTAGTCAGTCATCAACCGCCATGAGATCCATGTCAGTGTCAGCGCTGATACAGAGGAGTGTTGAACTCGATAAGAATGGTCCCATCCATGATTCCCTGCTGCCATCACCTTGACCTAGGCGCCGTACGTACAACGTCGAGGTCTAGGGTGGTGTTTGATCTTTCTGATCTTTCTTCGTGCTGGGACGGTATGTGGCCGGGACAAAGAGTCCGTGCCCACGACCAGAAGTTCCAGCCTTAGAGCTATGGGAGACGACAGTAAACTTGGTCGGGTTGCCGTCTCGGTAAACAGCTCGGTGAGCACCCGGCGGACCACTTTGCGGACCACTTCTCCATGCAGTCTGTTGTCCAGGTACAACTGGGTAGTGACGCAAGGGCCCGTTGCCCCCGGGCACTGGATTCCCTTCAAAATTTCTGAAGTTGCCGCCATATTGATTCGTCGGCAAATTAGCCGTTTGAGCTCTTACGTCCCTTGCATACAGAATTTGGGGTTGGGAGTTGGATTGAGAGTTGTTGACGCTGTACTGTTATGAGTTAGTAGTTGAAACAAGATAGGAATGGAGCACGATATTGGCCATGTTCCCTACATATGACGATTGAGTAAGACGCGCGGGGGTTGAGGGTGTATTAGACCCAGACGCTGAGGGCGTCCCATACCCAGACAATGAGAGCGTATTCCGAGACGCTGGGGGCGTCCTACAGCCAGACGACAAGGGCGTATTGTTACCAGACGATGAGAGCGTATTCCGAGACGCCGGGGGCGTCCTACAGCCAGACGATAAGGGCGTATTGTTACCAGACCATGAGGGCGTATTGTTACCAGACCATGAGGGCGTATTGTTACCAGACCATGATGGCGTATTGTTACCAGACGATGAGGGCGTATTGTTACCAGACGATGAGGGCGTATTATACCGAGAGCACGGATACGAGTTCATGGTGTTGAAATTGGGCCGACGAAGATATATGACAGCCTGAACGCGGCAAATATTGACAATCTCGGTAGAAAGCAGATATGTTTCTCCCTCTTAATCTGTTCACCATCAGTCCAAACCCCGCCTTGGTGTGACGTTGTATCATGTCTTTTTATAAAAGAACTCGCTCCCACACCGCCTCTTTCCCTCAGGTCAACACTCTTCCTCTTTCTTTATCGAATAGGACTCTTTCCCGTTGACAGATGGCATGTCGTTGAATCACAAGACAGAACATTGTGGGACCATTTCGACTTTGCTGTCAGATGCATACAAAGCGGTGAAACAACTCAGGTTGATTGTCATTAGCAAATTTATGCATCTTTACAGAAAAAAGAGTGACCGGATTTCCAATCTTGGACGTGGCTGGTGCCAAGGTGCTTGAACGAATTTTTCTGTTGCCGACGTATGCGCGAATGTCCACAAGCTCCCTGTTGCGCACAATCTCCAAGCCACTCTCTTCTTCAATTGTGTCCAATCATTGTTCGTCAGGTACGCAAAATTCAGTTCAATCCCTCGACTTGTCAACATTTTGCCTTGACATCCCACAACAAAACTGAGTCCCACTGTCAACCTGTATGTAGTCTGTCGAAGGCTTGGACCTCAAACAGCGGTGTTTTTAACCTTTTCAAGGTAAACAGCTGGCCGACGACATTAGTTTCTTCAACAATAAACAAAGCAAATAAACAGAGTATTTAACATTTGGTATACATATGGTGGTATTCCTCGACATATCTTGAATAGGTTGGATGACTTGAATAGGCTCAAATTAATAGAGCGTCGGAAGTATACGTCTTGTAAACATTCAACACAAGGATAAAGAAAAATGAAAAGAAAAAAAAAAGATCGTCCTCGGTCGGATTCGAACCGACGTCTTCCGCTATCTTAGGTATTCGCTGGAGAAATTCAGAAAATCAAACGCTAAGAACCTCAGATGCTAACCACTGCGCTACGAGGACAAGAACCTTGCTCATAATTCGAATTTAAATACCCCCCCAGAGTGCCAGAGGGTGAGTCAAATGAAAGGGTTTGGTTGTGCTGGGTTGTGCTGGGTTTTCGTGGCTGAGATGATGATGTAAGTGGTGGTGGTGGTCTGATAAGGGGTTGATAAATAAAGAGGATCAAAAGTATCATCAAGATTCAAGAGGATTATAGTTAGACTCTTGTATTTGAAAAGGGGCCATATTCGCCAAGATTCTCCGCAAAAGAACAGAATAATTATTTCTAAAAAAGAATAAAAAAATTGTGCGCTTTCTTCATGGGAAAGACTGGAAAGGGGGTGAAGTCAAATACCAAGACCTTCGTGATGGAGTCAAAAAACAACAAAAAGAAAAACATACAACACCAGGGATTCCCCAGTGATCACCCACCTGAGTACTAGTCTGGCCCTTCCAAGCTTATCTAGGGCAGAGCGGACGGGATGCCGAGTTTTCTTGGAGGATGGTCGTATGTGATGGGTGATTCCCTAAAGTGAGATCATATATCGATGGTGTTGTTTTCTTTTCTTGGTGGGTTGAATGATTTATATAGACCAAGAGAACACAGGAGAACTAAACGAGGTTATTTTGTCTTGAGGCTTAATGGAGACTATCGAATGTTCCTCGAGGGTTCATTGGAAATTAGGCTGAGGTAACAACACTGTGACACTTGGAAAAATGATGCATAGTCTTTGCAATCTCAGTCTTCAGCCTGGGATCCTTGTTTACAAAAAACGTATATATATGAAAGGAAGTTTCCATTTAATTATGCCTGGAGACATGGCAGCGTTGAGAATTGCAGCGGAGAGAGAAGACAGTACAGAATACAATCCCCCAACTTCACAGAGAGAAAGAGAAACAAGACTTTCAAAGGCACAATAAAATTAAAACTAGTAAATTGATTCATGATCTAATTGTTAATCTTGAATTTCCTTCACCCCTCCCGAGATCCCTATCTCCCATCCTACCGTCGCCATGTATATAAACTGTGATGCATTCTTACTCAAAAGATATTTCCATATAACAAAAGCAAAAAAAGAGATAACACCATACCCCGAAATCAGAATCAACGCCCAATTATAACCCCCTTTTTGCCATCATGACTAAGATATAACCACCACCACGACGGCGGCGTAGTTGTCAGCTCCTAATTCTGATGAGACGAAGCCTTCTTGAACACGCCTGTGTATCCCTTCTCTGCATGCTTCTCATGGAATTTCTGAGCATAGTTGGAGTCGATATGGCCGTCACGAGAGCCGGGGACAGCGTAGATTGACCCTTTGCGCTTTTGGAAGCGGGAGGGAGGAACTTTGCTTGCATCTGTGGGAATGTCAGTCAGGGTAGTGAGGGTGGAAAAGTGACAAAAGGAAAAAGATAACATACCCCACTCGTCACTGTTACGTCTGTCTCTGGAGACGCCAGAGGTGAGAGTAGTCCCGGAAGTAGCAGTGGTAGTGCTTGGGCTCAAGGTGAGGAGAGTGGGGCTTGGAGGAGATGCAGTTGGCTTTCTTGCTGGCGGGCTGCCGGGGTCGCTGGTAACGGAGGCTTTCCTGGTGTCTTTTGATGTGTGTTAGAGAAAAAGAGGGCCGATGGTGGGCGTCATTGGTGATGAGGATACGTACCAGCCATTGTGTTTGGTGTTGTGCTTGGGTAGCGATCTGTGCGTCTGTAGGTGGTAGACAGGTTCGTGGGTGTGATGTTACAGTCTGAATGGATGTTCTTTTTTAGGAGTTTCGATATATGATTAACAATCTGATTTTGGGAGATATGAATACGATATTATGATGTAGGAGACTCAGGGAAAAGGCAAGGATAGAAAGAAAAAGATGTTGTCCAAGCGGTGTTGAGGTTCTCAAAAGTCTGGATGGAAAGGTGGAGAGAAGGGAAGGGGATAGGAGAGAAGGGAAGGGGATAGGAGAGAAGGGGACAGGCAGGGTTTATATCTTCTGAGACGGCAGGTATTAGCTGTCCGAAATAGGAAAGGAAAAATATCGGGCAGTGATGATTGTGGGAGGGGGAGTTGAGAGAACCGGAGGGTCCTTTACTTCCTTCCTTTGTCCTTTGGCCCCAACTTCCCCTCATCAAACCAAACTTCATCCCATCTTTTTTTCTTATCTGTCCCGCCCCTCATCATACCACACCTCCTCAATACCTGGACTAAACTGACACTCCATCTGCAACCATCTGTTCGGCAAGTCAGTGTCAGTGTCATTCACTGGCAACTAGGACTTTTGAACTGTCCAACGGACTTGCTGATCAACGCCTATCTGTTGACCATCCCCACCATCCAAAACAAACAATGAAGTCGCGTAAGTCAAAGGGGATTATCTTGGCATATACAAAAATGATCAAGCTTGGGGCTGTGCAAAACGCCGTGTGGTTTATCAGTTGTGATCAACGTCGACTAAAGAAAATGAGAGTGAAAGGGGGCTTTGGGGCGCCTGACGTCATGCAGGTGCCGAAGCTTCTGGCCATTCATCCCCTCTGATCATTCCCCTCACACACATCAATGGCCATCATCGAATTGGATTTCATCCCATCTCTCTCTTGAACTTTGGATAGCGCAAATGGATTTCCTAGACAGGTATGGTTGGGGAACACGGGGGCTTGCTAATGTTGTGAGTGGTATTCCTGGACTTGTGTAGCCATACCATTGAGCATCTGCCGTGCTGCCATTTGGAGGCCTCAATTTATTTGTAACTTCGTAACTGCTCTGAAGGCAAGCTGTGATGGAGGGGAGGGGTTGTGTTGCAGATGCATTTCTGCAATGCCAGCATTACATGTGTCAATAAAGCAACGATGGCTTCATTCCGAGCTTTCCGTGAAGGAGTAACTCAAAAATAACCGGCCAATCAAGGGAATTTCCCTATGATAGTTGTACAACTGTGGTCGAAAGTTGTTGTTCCATGTTCTCACTTCCTTAGATCTGAGACTTTTGGTTGTTGTGTAAGTCGGACGGCAACGCCGGGGATGGTCTCACGGTCCGTGGCAACCTATTGTGAGATGGTTGTGGAATCGGGCTTTTGTTTTCCATCCCCCAACATGGGAAAAGACGGAAAGTCATGGTGTGATGTGTTTGAAGAAATGGAAAAGTTTGATCAGAAAATTGAAAAGTTCGAGGTCCTCAAACAATCGTCATGTTGCATCGTGAGGTGGTTTGATGAGCACAATCACTCCGAGGTTGCGATCTGATCCGCAAATCACAGGTCGAGGACATTTTTTTTTTTAAAAAAAAAAATCTGCCACGCAAGACTCGAGTTGTCTGGTTTCAACGGACAAAAGCAAGGTTAGACAAAAAATGAAAAATATCAAGGTCGTGCCCGGGTTCGAACCGGGGTTATCAGAATGTTTGACAGAAATCAAAATCTGAAGTGATAACCACTACACTACACAACCTTAGATGCTCTTCAATACAGGAAGTAAGCACTAAGTAGGCTTGGATAGTGGACCCCACAGATGGGTTCAACAATTCTGTAATTGAGTGTCACCCCAGTTGCAAGAGACCTTTCTGGTTGAAACTTAATAGCACAACGATAATTCTATTCATCTATAATTCAACATTGACCCTTGACTTGACCGAAGTGACCACTATCCTTAATTCTCACCCACCCAAGCAATTCCTCTCCCCCCTTTCTTTGTTGCAGCTATAGGGCGCATTGCGTGAGTGCGGGGGCGGGGTACATCGCTTCTTATCGCCGGAAAAGTTGGTGATGCGGGGGAGCAGAAGACAACACCGGGGCCGGCCCGGCATTCATAAGTGGATCATAGTAGGAATGGCGTCAGTGCTGCCGAAGCGACTCATAATTGACCTTTTGAATTTCATCAATGAATAAATAAATCATATAATATGTTCTCTGCCAGACTGAGATTCAAAACCGCATCTCAATTCATCAAAACCTTGACCTTCTCCAAAAACCATAACTTCTTCCCCTCATCATCATCACTCTTCCTCGGTACCACCACCAGAAGAAACATGTCTTCCTCCGCAGCAGCCAAACGCCTCGAAGGCAAGACCATCCTCGTGACGGGCGCCTCATCCGGTATCGGTAAAAGCACCACTTTTGAGTTTGCCCGCACCGCCCCAAAGAATAATCTCAAACTCATCATCACCGCCCGGAGAATCGATACCCTCAAGGAAGTCGCCAGCCAGATTGATGCGGAAACAAATGGCGGCGTCAAAGTGCTCCCCGTCCAGCTGGACGTGAGCAACCCTACTGAAGTCAAAAACTTTATTCCTAATCTTCCAGAGGAATGGAGAGATATTCACGTTTTAGTAAACAATGCGTAAATTATCCCCTCATATTCCCACCAACGCTATTCTCCCTGATACTGACAGTGGAAATAGGGGTCTCGTCCGTGGCCTAGCCAAAGCCCCTGAAATCGCAGAGGAAGACATTAACATCATGTTCAACACCAACGTCACAGGACTGATCAACATGACCCAGGCAATCCTCCCAATCTTCAAGGCCCGCGGCACTGAAGGCGGCTCGGGCGACATCATCAACATTGGTTCCATCGCTGGACGGGAACCCTACGCCGGAGGCAGCATTTACTGCGCGACAAAGGCTGCCGTCCGCAGCTTTACTGATTCGTTGCGAAAGGAGCTGGTTGCGACGAGAATTAGGGTCATGGAGGTTGATCCGGGCCAGGTCGAGACCGAGTTTAGCGTTGTGAGGTTTTATGGAGATAAGGAGAAAGCTGATGCTGTTTATGCGGGAGTCGATCCGTTGACTCCGGATGATATCGCCGAGGTGGTGGTGTTTGTTGCTACCAGACGGGAAAATGTAGTTGTTGCCGATACTCTTATTTTCCCTAGTCACCAGGTATGTTTTTTCCTCTTTGATGACAGATAGATGAGATTTGACACTGACATATTTACACAGGCTGGCGCTGGTGTCATGCATCGCAAGGCATAGCTTAAATGATGCTCTTGGGTTGATGAGAGTTTTTGTTGTTGGCAGTATTATCAAGATTTTGCCGAACATATGTGCACTTATATCTATCATCTTAGACAGCAAACCAGTGAATGCAAGAACATTTGTACATATTAATAACTTATGTTGATGAACTCCATGTGATATTGAGAATGGGAAATAAATGAACTTGTAGAACTGTTTCGTTAACCATAGCCAATAGAAATATAATACCGACTCCCAAGTGATTATCATACAACTAGTTCTCATCGGTCCCATCGGGTATGGTGTAGCGGTAACATCGTTGACTCTCACTTCTCAGAAGTGATATGTTCTCTCTCAACAGCCCCGGGTTCGACTCCCGGTATCCGAGTCTCAACTTAATTTATTTTTGCATTTTCCCCATTATTTGTCATGGGTGGTGGATCTTTTTTGCCGTGGAAAGTTGTTACGTCAATGATTTGGGTTGGGGTTAGCAAAGGTAAGAAAGAGATACTCGAGATTCCGTGGTTGCTTTTCAAGATTCAGGCGATTGATTGAGTAATAAGACGTGTTGTCCATTCACATGAGGAAAAAAATATGAAAAGGAGAGTGAGAGACAGGAGCACTTAAACAATCAACGAGAAAAAATAATTTGCTAAGCTCCTATTCAGCTCTGCAAAGTGGTATGTATTGCTTGAAAATGTGACTAAAATACATTGTAAGTTACAAAGGATATGCAAACCACTGCTTGGGTTGCTTTACTTGGAAAACAAAAATGAAAAAAATGCTAATGTAGTGTGCTTGTTTAAAAAATCATAAACAAGAGAATTCCTTCAAGAATGGTTTTGAGGAAACAATAAAACCACAACTAAACAAGTTTCACTCTGAAAACCCACCCCAAGGAGTTTTCCGCCATTATCAAATTTTCTTTGCGCCGAAAAATACCCCTTATGTTGATATGAAAATAAGAAAATAAGTTTTGAGAGAAAGACGTCGATAATAAATGAAAAAATTGAGAAAAAGCCCAACCACTGCCCCTTTCCTGCTGAAACGGAAACCAGAAAAAAGCAAGTACTCAAGGAAAACCAGCCCAATCTACATACAAGAAAATACAAAAACACAAACACTAAAATATTTATTGGCCCCCTTGGCCTAAAAAAAGTATCATTCGTCCATATCATCAAGATCAATCGCATCCGGATTGACCACTTCCACAGCCTGGGTGTGCACACTCCCTTTAATACCCTCGGAGCTCGCAACAAACCCAGCTGGGGCCCTAGCCTGCCTCTCCAACAGCTCCATAGCATCGACAACTTCTTGGTCAACCTCCCCTTCACCGCCTCCTTCCTCCATTTGTTGTTGTTGTTGTTGCTGCTGCTGCTGCCTCGACCTCGCCAGCGCCTGAGAAGCGATAAAGCTCACATCAGTGTTATACTGCGCCTGCACGCTTCTCTTGATCCGCAACATCTCCTTGAATGTGTCCTCGTTTCCATGCTGAACCTCAAACTGCTCCCACTTGCTCCAGAAATCGGGGTTCGTCCGAGGGTCGCAGTACTGTGACGCATGGCCAAAGATAGCCCTGGCTCGGTCAATCTCGCCTAGGCGTTTCTCCATGTCTGCAAACTTCAGACACATGTCGCGCGCTTCGTTATCAGGCAGTGCGGCAATGGCTCTCTCGTAGATCGGTCGAGTAGAAGGCAACCCAAAGTTAGACGCAGACTTGGTGATATAAAAGTTGAACATGTCGGCCCTATCCTCATCCGAAACCGCGCGGGTTGCGCGCTCATAAATACGCATTGCGTGGCGGGCGAGTCCTCGTTCCTCCTCCAGGTTGCCATACATGAGGTAAATGACTTTGGCGAATTTAGGCGGACAGTCCTCTACTGCTTGCTCGAAAAGGTCGCGCAGGCGTTCTATGCTAATCTTGCGATCGACTGCTTTGGTGAGGTAGAGATTCCACAGCTCGAAAGCGACTGGATAGCTGAACAGATCCAGGCCGCGCTCATAGATCTTGAACGATTCCTCGTAATAGTGTCTTTCCTCAAGCATGTTGGCGTAGTTGACCACCGTCTGTGGTGTCGCAATGCGGAGCTCAAATATCCTCTCGTAGACCTTCTTGGTCTCCTCGAGGGTGCTGACGCTCTCGACAAGGTCAACATAAAAGCTCCACAACTTCCAGCTCTTGTGGACTCGCTGTTGGGGCGAGAGCGTTTCGTCGAAATAGTCGACAGTTGATCTCTTCGGTGCTTGAACAGCCTTGGCCATGATCTTAACGGCCTCGTCAAAGTTCTCGTTCCGAAGTTCCAACTCGGCCCACTCAATCCACATATCCGCCAACTCTGCAACCGCCTTGAATGGCACCTTGACCGCTTTCTCCATGATGACTCTTGCGTTTCGAATGTCACCTCCTCGCTCGTAGAATTTGGCGTAATTGGCCCACAGCTGGTGAAATGCGCCAACAGCTTGCTTCGGCTTGATAGCAGCAATTGCATCTGTATAAGTCTGAACTATCTGCTCCTTGTTGTCGCCCCACAAGACAACTCGCTTCTCCCACTCTGTAACGTTGTTAGGGTTCTGCCTCAGCAAGACATCGTTCAAGAGGAACGGGCGTCGGTCCATGAGGTGCTCGAACCGGGCAATTCTAATGTCCAGATCGAAATCAGCAGCCTCATCCACCTCGCCCTTCTCCGCTCGTGCCGTAGCCATCTCCATGAGGGCTGAAATGATTGACTCTTCGAATTCACTGTAGTTGTCAAATATGAGGGTAAAGTCCCGAACCGTCATGACTGTTGTGATACCCTCCTCGAAAACGTCCCTTGCCCGCTCAAAACTGCCGCGCCGTATCCAATAAGTTGCAAGACCGCACCACAGCTTCCCCTTTTGATCTGGAAATCGCTCGATACCGCTCCGGATAATGCGCTCAACATCGATTCCTGTTTCGTGTCCAGTTTCTATCTCGACGGCATGCTCTACCAGCAAATCGACCATTTCACTCCACAATTCGTAGTGACCCTTGCCGTTCTGGCTCTGAAATCGAGGATTGTTGAGGATGTCAATGTACTTCTTGACAGCCTCGGTGTAAAGCCCAACCTGCACCAGCAGCTCGATGAAGTCCTCGGCGTCTTCTGGGCGTACCTGCATGTATCGGCGCCAGATCTTGACAGCTGTCAAACCCTCAGCAGAGTTGGCGAACGGCTTATAAAGAGCCCATATCCTATTGTGCTGCGTAATCGGAAGTGCTCGGAGTGCCCGGTCGAAGGTGTGCCGAGTAAGTGTGACCAGCGGTTGTTGCATCAGGAATTTGAGATACATTTCCCATATCCGTGGCATCTTGTTAAGAAGAATTAAGGCCCGTTCGAATAGCGCGTTGACTTTCCGGTACTCGTCAGCGAATATCGCTGCGTTGAGTTTCTCGATGTGCTTCGTCCTAAACCGCAGGTACATCTTCCACAATTTGTACGAGCGCGGAAGCTGAATGCATGCCCTCTCCATGATGTATGCCTGTTCGTGGATTGTCCCATGTTGTAGTTTGTATTCGATGTAGGCGAGCCATGGCTTGGTGCTTCCAGGGTTCCGTTGGATATCTTGCTCGTAAGGAAGGTCGTTTTCGGACTGCAAGAAGAGGGTTAGCTACTGGGTTGGGGATTCAGTCGCGGAAATCGACGTACGACGAGCGCCAAATCTGGCTGGCGACCAGAGGTAAGACTCTGAACAGAAGCAGCAGCCATTGTGAAGATTGAAGAAGGCTGCCTGGTGAGGTTTCGGGAATTCTAGAAGAAACCAATTGGTCACCTTCCGAAGAAGCGAAGGGCGGGGGATGTAAAAACAATTAAACGTCGCGTTGCCACGACATCACTGCTGGTCGAATCGAAAAAGGTTTGCGCGCTCAAAATATTGGAACAACCACCGGTGTGGTCTCGTTCGCTGGTTTCCGCGCTGTTTGGTGCTTTTTTTCTTGTTCCTCACGAGAAAGTCTGGCGATTGGGCGCGCTAGACCTTGCCGTAATTGACACAATTACCCCGTAGCGGGGTGGCACAGACCAGTCTCTCAGCAATCTCTTAGTGGAGCTCACTCACTGTTGGTAACCTGGAACAATCCCTGCTGGCAGGAGCTCCCCGTTGGTTGGTAACAACATGGAATGATGCCTTGGCCGCACCGTGAAGCTCTAAAGCTCCACCATTTCCACGGGCCGTCCCTACCAACAACAACCTGGAAGCAACAACACCATCTTCACGAGTCACAGATTTATTCTCTATCTTTGACCCTTGAAGCCCCTTTCTAACCCGTCCCGAGACCATCCAGTATCGTCATTGTCCCCGATAAACCGCAACGATGTCTGGCGCATCAGTATGTCTTATCCAACAACGAACAACCCCGCAGACCGAGCATGGCATTGGGAATGGCATCAACTAATTCAACGTCAATCAGGATCGTGAGGCCGTCTTTCCGACACGGCAATCCCTGGGTATCATGAAAGCCAAGCTCAAGGGCGCTGAGACAGGTCACAGTCTGCTCAAGAGAAAGAGCGAAGCTCTCACCAAGTTAGCTTCCTCTACTTCCCCTTCGCATGCCGCCGCATCGTAACACAATGCTCTAGGCGCTTTCGAGAAATTACCCGCCGTATCGACGAAGCCAAGCGAAAGATGGGCCGAGTAATGCAAATAGCATCCCTCTCCCTCGCCGAGGTCACTTATGCCGTCGGCGGCAACATCGGCTATCAGATTCAAGAATCGGCCAAATCCGCTCGTTTCCGCATCCGCGCCAAACAGGAGAACGTATCCGGTGTTTTGCTCCCAGCGTTCGAGAGTTATCTGACCGAAGGCAACAACGACTTTGCCATGACGGGTCTTGGAAAGGGTGGTCAGCAGGTCCAGCGCTGTCGCGAAACCTATGCGCGCGCAGTTGAGGCGCTTGTTGAGCTTGCTAGCTTGCAGACCGCTTTCGTTATCCTGGACGAGGTTATCAAGGTCGTTAATCGAAGAGTTAACGCCATGTAAGTCTGGGATAATTTCTCTCAGCTACAGAAGAGAGTACTAATCAATCGGATGTGCAGTGAGCACGTCATTATTCCGAGAACGGAAAACACCATCAAGTGTAAGTGGACAAGTGCTGATTATCCTCGAGAACTATGATGCTGACCTGAAGGAAGATATCAATTCGGAACTCGATGAGCTGGACAGAGAAGAATTCTACAGACTCAAGAAGGTCGCAAACAAGAAGGCAAGAGATACAGCCGCAGCCGATGCCGAGATGAAGGAGAAGAAAGCCCAGCAAGCTCTTCTCGAGAACGGCCAGGAGAACCAGGCACCAGCAGCAGATGGACCCGATACGACAACGGATATCTTAGCGGCCGAGGAGGATGAGGATGTCATCTTCTAAGGATTCCGGGGGGTTTAGTGTGTGGTGATGTATTCTTGTGTTGTCATGTCGTTTTATTGCAGTTCGAGGGTCTTTCAAATTGTGGCCCAGCATGTGTTTCGAGAGACGCATAGGCGCATTCGGGAGTTTGTCTAACTTTGCTTTTGTATTCATTCATTCGGTATCTATGGTTCCTTACGAGCGTCGCTATAAGGGAGCAACCTGTACTACACAACCTCAAATGGCTTTCTTACCTAGACCAACATCGATACGCGCTTTATCTTGGACGCTTACTGTCTCTGGTAGGTGACCTTCATGATCTTTTCGCCGTTCTTCAGTGCCATACCAGCAGTGTTCTCCTTGGCGGTAATAGCCCCCGCCTCTGCCTCGTACTCGACGAAAGCAATCCCACTGCGACCAGGAACAGTGCGAACTTCACGGAAGCCTTCAAAGCGACCAAAAATGGCAGTAAGAGCGTCCTTGTCGAAGTCGTCCGGCAAGTTCTGGACGAAGAGAATGCGATTGGGAGGAAGATACTCGTCGGGGATGACAGCGGTCGCACCAGCGCCAGTAGATTTGAGACCGGCACCGCGGGCGTTCTTTGTTGGACGAGCGCCGATAGCGGCTTCCGCACCGGGCAGAGGGCGCTTGAGGCGCTTCTGTTCTTCGGCTGTTTCGAGGGCCTTTTTCTTGTCTATTTGGTAGAACGTGTTAGATATGACATATTATATTTATGCAAGAATCAGAGGTACCTTTCTCTGCAATGCGCCTACGCTTGTGCGCATCAAACTCCTCCTCGTTGCCGCTGGCTAGGACAGTCGCGTCACTTCTAGTTCGAGCCAGAGTCACCTGCATTGGCTTTTCGAACAGCTCGAAGCCATGGAGTTCTTCAATAGCAGCAAGGGCGGATTCAGGCTTGTCGAAAACAACAAAGGCCTGTCCTTTGGCTTTGAGGTTGGTTTTGGCAACGATGTCGATTACATTGCCGTATTCGGAAAAGAGAGTGCTGAGGGTTTGCTTGAGGACATCGGGCTTGACGCGCTCTTCGAGGTTGCGCACGTAGACACTGTATATAAAATGGGTATTTGGTTAGTTTGGTGTTCGCGACACAATACCTCTCAGGGTGCTTTGTATGTGTCGAAGTGCAATGACACATACGTAGCGATTGGTTGTGAAGCCATTTTTGCTTCGTGTTATTTAATATTATCTGGTTGGGTGAGGTTGGGTTGGATTTTTATTTTTGATGAAATTTGTGATAAATTGTTGTTTTGATGAAACTTCCATGGGAAACACTGATGATCTGGAAAATGATGTCCACCTCTGGAGAAGCCAAGAACTTGGGCCTTTTTTAGCGAGCCATTTCGCTGGGGCGTGGGGGGTTGGGACCCCACCATTTTGGCAGCACTGCATGCAGCCCAGGCGTCACATTACAAGATTACGTCCGTACCAAATTGGAACATGAAAGGACAAACAAGGAAAGAAGATCTCCCGTCATCTTAACACTTTCCCCGAAACTTTCACCACCACCGACAATCCTTCCTTCCATCATCACTTTCTGGAATGATACTCCAGATCATGTATCGACCATAGACTCGACAATAAAGAGGGGCATGTGATACATACACCTCACCTCGTCTCTCCTTCCCCCGTCGTTCCCTGCCTGTACCCGTCCATACCCGTACCCGTACCCGTATTCTTCCCGTTCCCCCGAAACATCATGGATGAAGCATTGACTCTCCCTGAGGCCGTACTCGCCGCGGCCGCAACCGCGACGGCAACACCAATTCCCCAGCTTCATATCGACAATGCGACGGCATGGCGCAACTTCACCCTTTGGACTGCCCAGCACCTCGGCATGGCAGTAAATATGTCAAAGCTCGCGCCATCTCTCGAGGACCTTGTACTGGCTGGACCACGTATGATGCTGAAACTAGGTCGGTTGGGCGGTTCCTTTATCTCCTTCCCGGATGCGATTGATTCTTTCGGCCAACGTTACGTGCCCGATTCAACCGAAATCAATGTCTTCAGCACCTCCGCCAAGGTCGTCTCATCTGTCGGTACGTCCGTACAGTCAACAAGTTCATCCTCTTCGGCTTCCATATTGGCCGCTGCTTCTTCCGCTGCGGCCGCTGCTACTGTCAAAGACCCCAAGATTACCTCGCGAATTTCGGCGGAATCGGCCAGAAGCTTGGGAAGCGTGTTTGGTTATGCGACTAGCAAGTGGGCGCTCTGCTGCATAGCGATGGCCCTCATATTGAATCGGACAGCCATATTCGCAGCACCTCGAAGAAGGTTACGCCTCAGGTGGTTCTCCCGTCTGATTCTCCGAATCCCCCCAATCATCGCGCTTCTATGGCAAGCTCGACGGTTATTACAATCTATACAATGTCAGACCTCTCCCAACTTTGCCGAATTGCGGTGGGGCAATACGACCAAGAGTTCGGACTTGATGTTTTACTCGGGCAACCCTTTCTTCCATGGTGTCAGTTCGACATTGCTCTTCGGTGCCACTGACCAGGAGTCATGTCACTCTGTCAAGATGATTCCATGGAGGGACGGGCAGGAACAACACGAGTTGGTCGGATCATTATCCCGGCTGTGGCCCCTATTTCTTACATTCTGTGTATCTCAGTTTGTTGAAGTGCTGAGCTGCACGGTTCAAGGACGACCACTTGCTGCCGAGACGGGAACGACGCTGTTTGAGCATTCATTGGCTTTCGCCGAGGCAGAAGCAGCCATCGGCAGTCAGTTAGGATGGAGCTTGTTTACCAAGAGTGGTGCTGCGGCGAGCGCTGAGTCTGGTCCGGCGATTGCGGTTACCAGAGCCATGATTATGAGCCGTGTCAACACACCCCCTGAGGTGCTGGTGATTGCGCTTCTCTCCGCCATGGGTCATGCGAGCAGCCATGTGCTCGCTTGCTTTGATGTTCAGCGAAAGTATCGACTCTTTAGCACCGGATTCTGGGGGCTCTGCTTCATGGCAAGCATAGGCTGGAGTATCGCGCATTTTTCTATTTATGACCCATCTTCTCAGGGATTGCTTAGGTATCCGACCATCAGCATAATCGGCTTCATTCCTCATATCCTCATACTCACCGGCATCTCTGTTTGCGCGGCTATTTACTTTATCGCGCTGACTCTGTCAGCGTTTGCTGCACCGACAGGAGGGAACAATGCTGAACAGCTCAGCTTCAGGCAGCGCTTCACTGTTGCGCATAACAACATGCAAGCAAACCTATCACTCGCTGATATTAGGATCAGAAGGGAGATGGACTTTTATACTGCCCTCCTCCGTGCTGGCTTCTACGCCATAACAATGGCCAGCGAAGCAGTTTATCTCAACGAGGACCACAGAATTAACCTAAAACCACACACCTGGTTGGACGAAGAGAGGATGAAAGAGATCGAGTCAATCAAGATGCAATGGCTTGCCAGCGGTATCCCCGGATCCCGCTATGATGAGTCCGACACGATTGGCCTCGTTCCCGTTAAAGAGGGAGAGTCAGCTGCCACCAGCGGCTACGCAAGAGAAAAAGCTGCCCAGCAAATCAACAAGCTCATCAACCCCACCCGAAAAATCCCCAACGGCGTCGGCGCAGCAGAGCGCACTTCCAGGTGGATTATGGCAATAGATTACATCGTGAGCATTTTGCGTCTTGTGGCCATGACTTGGGCTTTGTGCGCGGTCAAGACCATGGCCTTGATCGGCTGGAGGAACCCGCCCCGTTGGCTCAAAGAGTTATCACAACGTCCTAAAGTTGCCACTCCAGAATCCAAAGACACCAGGCAAGAGCAATATCAGCGGGCAGGGACCAACGCGGATATACTCGCGCCAGGCGGAGGCAAGCCCTTCTTCTACGTCCCTCGCAATGACAGGGTGGACGTGGAAAACCTGCTCCGTCGCCGTATGACCGGTGAGGGCAGTGAGAACAACCGCCCAATAGAAGAGGCAGTCGATTCGATGCTGTACAGCTACTTTCTACGTAATGGCTGGTGGGGAGGTAACGACTCCTCAGCCGACTATATCCCACCCGAGCATCACGAAAACGAGTCCGACTGGGACACAACAAGCGTCATTTCATCCACTGAGACCGCACCCTCAGTTGACGGTTGGGAAACTGATCCAGAACCCAATTCAGACAATGAAAGTCTAGCTTCTGGACAACGAACACCTACTCAATCCGATCCTCGACCAATGAACTTTGCAGATGCCGTTCGTGCCTCCCGCGAACCAACACCGGCAGTAGACACACCCATGGCGCCTTCTGACCTGGCAAGACTTTTACATCCACAAACGCCAGAAGACAGGGAAGAAGCTCTGGCTTTGTCCGCTCACCTTGCGTCTGACAAGATCCTTACTCGTTCTTCATTCAAACAGCTATTAGCACGTCAACGCGCCCAGCTCTTACTTACTTCCACTCGAGGATCTTATCCCCATCCTGGACACCTACAAAAATTGACACCAGAAGAGGAAGTACGTCGTCTTGAACAGGTACTCTTGTCGAGACGCAGGATTGCAGGAGCTGTACCTACAAAAGAGAAAGGAGAAGGGGCAGGGGCAGAATGGGCAACAGGTGCTGCGGGTATGGGAGAGAATGGTCCGCAGTGCGTGGTGTGTCAGTGTGCTCCCAGGACGATCATTGTCTGGCCTTGTAGGTGTTTGAGTCTTTGCGACGAGTGTAGGGTCAGTTTGGCCATGAATAATTTTGACAAGTGTGTCTGCTGTAGGAGGGATGTGTTTAGTTTTAGTAGGATTTATGTGCCTTGAGAGAAAGAGCTTGGGGAAGGAGGAGCTGTGTAATTACTTTTATTGTTACTGTTGATGTTGGCGGCCGGGGTTCGAACAATTATTTTTTCTTTCTGATTTACATTTGTTTTTTACATACCTAGCATTTACATTCCGGAATGGCGTTGGGGACGGAGGGGTTGGATAGTACTTTCAGATTATTCACACTTGTTTTCTCTTGTGAGTGAAGATGGTATGGAGTGTATGAGAGATCGTCCCCATGGTTGCCGCTAATGGGCTTTCTGTCGACCTGCTCGGATGTTTAAGGGGAATACAGGTTTGGTGATTTGAGTGGTAGATATGTCTAGATTCATGAGGTAAAAAAATGTATGTGACCAGGCTGTTTGTCCTGCTCATATAACACATATGAAGTCCCAACTTATACACGGAACATCCCTATCAAGGCCTTGTAGGTATCAGGGAAAGCCATAAATGTGATTTGGTAAAAATGCAGTCTGCAGGTACGAGAAAATATAGTTTAAAGAAACAAAAAAGGGGGTATCTCTGATTCAAAGGTCGCTATTTATAAAAATGATAAAAAAAAACAAAACCCAATTCTCAACTCTCACATCCCAGCCCACTCAACGCAAAACATCCTCACATCCCCTTCATCTTCTGGCGTGGGAGCAGGTTGCTCAGAACCAAAAAGAAAACTCTTCTTGACAGCTGTGCCCAACCGACCACTGGTGACGAGATCCAGCATCGGTATCTCCTCGTTCCATCCGTACGCATTCGCCAGGTAATGGGCGTGGAACCGGAACGGATCTCCAGGATAGACGCTATAATCCCCTCCAAACCTCAGGCCTGGAGTGGTAAAATACCCCCTCGAGTTCATCTTTTTATAAAAAGGGTAAAAAGGATGATCGGGAACCTCGACGACGGCATCAACATGACTCATACCAGCAACCAAATTCTCACTGGTCGTAGGCGTGATACCCGGCAGAGGCTTCTCCTTCTTCACAACTTCCTGCTCCTGCTCTTGCTGCTCCTCAGAAAACAACGACGACTCCTCACCAACCTCACCATCCTTCTTTCTCTTCTCCTTATTCTTCTTGGCGGCCATCACTTTATCAATATGCAACAGCCTAATCCTCTCCTTCTCTTCATCATAAGCCCTCTGAGCAAGTACTCTCTTTTCTTTAACCTCGTCCAAATACTTTTGCTGCTCTTCTCGACTCTTGCCAAAAGCCGTTAAATGTTCAGCCAACTCATCAACCACGTACGCAGCCCCAGCGTCAACGAGCAACTTGACCTCCTCAGCGCGCAACTCGATCGGCAATCCCAAAAACAGATTCTGAGTAGGGTTCTGGGGCATGGTGCCGGTCAGGACTGCACAAATCCCGTGGTTGCGCCTGATGGACATGACATCTTCGATGTCAAAGACTAGGTACTTGTCGCCGCCGACGCGGGAGATGCGTGCTTTTTTAGTTTCTGTCATTATCTGAATAACTTTGTTAGTTAAACAAGTTCCAAACCACAAATTGAGTATAAAACAATGTGTGTGAGAAATAATATCATAAGCCTTGGACTCGATCGTTTGTCATCACTAAATAAATCAGGGGATTGACAGATTACGATGGTTTTGTAATCATGTAAAAAAACAAATGCTGTTGGGTTTGGGAGAAAGAAAAGAATAGGGTACGAACCTTTTAGAGTTTGGCGCTGCGTGACAGCAGCGTTGATAAAGAAAAAAGAAGAGAAGAAGAAAACTGAAAGAGTTGATGTTTGACGAAGGTAATTTATGGAGGGGCCAAGGAAAATTTTTGGTTGGTGATTGGTGACCCCACTTATGCGGACAGCCACATAAGAGTGGAACTTGAGGTCTGGTCTGTGGCTCGAGCTTCAAAACGAGACAAGCTTCAGCCACAGGGGGTATTTGATTTTTTGATTTGAGACAGATGGAGTGCAGAAACGAGAAATCTGGCTTTTGAAGTTTGGTAGAACTGTGAGAATTCAAGATTTTGTTTGTAGATGACCGTAAACTGCAACTTGTAGAGAATGGGAATCTCCAGAGCTCTCCTAATGATGGACTCGCAGAGCGTATTTGACTATCTCGATAATCTGTCATCATTTAGAAATCTATCCCATCTTTAGGTTTACTACCCGGTGGCTTCTTCTCCTTCTTTTCCTCTTCGTCCTCCAACATCGGAGGAAGACTGTAAGGCTTGATATTAAGTCCCTTGGTCATGCTCAAACTGAACGATCGCAACTCTCTGGGGACACCACCGCCCCTCGCAGAATATATTGGTACTTTATACAGATGGAAAAGCCCCTGAGGTTGCTCCGGCTTTTCACCACTGGATGATGAAGGGGGCGGTGCGGCACCCGGTGTTGCTGGGAGTGGGATCAACTCGACCACGCCATCACAAAAGCGTTCTATCCATCGAACCAGCCCCGTGTTTCGTGGATAAATTGATGTTTGAAGTGTAATCATCACCGTAAGTTTCTCGCGGTACTTGTTTAAAAGCGCTTTCAGGGCACGAATAAACACAAGCACTTCAGACGGATGGCTGCATTGTGGCGCATAGAGAGTGGGAAGCAAGAGGTTGGGAACGACAACTCGATGGATTTCCCTCGGTGGTGATGCCTCGAGCTTTCTTTGTAAATGTTGGATAATAGCCTTGAAAGGGGACCCCTTTATTTGCCCTCGAGGATCAAAAGTCGGTGGACCGGTACTTGGGGTTGGATGTAATGCCCCCTTGCATGCTGCTGGCTCGAGCCGTTTGCTGAGGTCGAAAGAGTGGCAAAAAGGGTTCTGGTTTGCATCTGATCTTGAGCCAGAATTTCCTGGTATTGCCGAATTTCCCAATGCCTCATATCTCCAAGCAATTTTCATCTTTTCTTCTGGTGGTGCAGGCGCTGGCTGTGAGGACTTGGATTTGCTGTCTGGTTGAGCGACGCCGGGCAGGTGTCGCCTCCATTCTGGAGGATAGCCAACCAAGTGAACCTGGTGGCCTTGGACAAGACCTTCAGCTGCATAATATCGCAGCAAAACTCCAGAAAAGTCGGTTGTGCCTTGTTCCTCTACTAACAGACACGTCCCCAACGGTAATCCACCATAGCCGCCGAGGAGCTGATCGAGGGAAGCTGTCCCAGTGGATGTGGTTGGTCGTCCGTCTAATGGAGAGGGCCTTATCCCAGGCGGCGGTGGCAGTTTCTCTGGTGTTGCTTCCTTTGCCTGGGGAACTACTCTCCCCGGCCTTGAGGATATGACGGTGTTTCTTTTGACGAATGACATGTTTTTTTCTTCGTTGGAGGGGAAGGAATGAATGTTTGAAGAGCAGCCGCCTTGACCGTGAAGTTGGAGGGGTGGAGGGGTTGATAAAGCTGATAAGATATTAAAAAAGTTCGAGACAGGGATCCCTGCCAAAGATTAGCGCAAGACCCCTGCCAAACACTCAACCTTTGCATTCAGCGGGAACCCCACCAAGCAGCGCTTGGTGGACCGTGTGTTTTCTTGAACGAAGAGAGTTTCCGGCTTGATTTTTTGGCATCTTTCCAGCTTCTCAACATCAACATCGTCAGTTAACAACTCAAGGAATTGCTCAGTTCCATCCATATACAACCATATCAGCATCTTCACTCAATTGCACAAATAATATCTGCTCAACTTCATACACCCGCATACACAATGTCCGGTTCCGACGCCCAGCTCCTGGAGGAGACCTTCAGAATCTACAAGATCAGCGATCCTAAGTATGATCGTGTTGATCGTATCTATGGACGTACCGAGGACAACAGCATCGAAATGAGCTTGGACATCAACAAAGAGCTTTTCCCGTGCAAGGTTGACGACGAGCTTACCATTGCCTTGGCTACTTCACTGTCACTTGACGGAACCAAGGACGACGAGCGTGGATGGCGCGATGTCGCTAAGGCTGGATCTAGCGAAGCCACGCTCGCTGACGAATTCGACTATGTCTGCTACGGCAAGATTTACAAGTTTGAGGACGCAGAGGATGGACAGTCTATGTGAGTTCTTTAACCATTTATCCTGCGAAGGTACCGCGCTAACTTGTAAACCCGTTAACAGCAAGGCTTACGTTTCGTTCGGCGGCTTGTTGATGTCACTGGCTGGACCATATAAGAAGCTGACCCCGTTGAGGGTGGACAATGTCTATCTTTTGGCAAAAAAGGCACGATAAACAACATTCTTTACTAGCATTGGGGGCCGGCCATAATCTCGGCGGTAAATAATCGATTTGAAGCGATTGGTTGAGACGTTTTTGTCCTATAAAGTCTATCAGGGAATGAATATGGGGGCAGAAGAAAAGAAAAAGAAGGAAAATACACATACACACTAGGCGTTTTGGGGAAAGGGAAAACATGTCTTTTTGGTCGTTGACAGTGAAGGCTGCGTGTTTTAATAGAGGAAGCCTAGTAGATTTATTGAGCAGAGAAAGATACCCAACAAGAAGAGTCTTCGCCTTGCTATTTACTCCCTCATTCATAGTCCCAGTGAGGGCCAGGGAAAGGAATGTGACGATGAGCCCGTGTCTTGATCTCGGCATAGCGAGGTTCATTCTCTGGCGTGTAGATACCATGTCGGATGAAGAAATCGAGCATGATCATTGCGCAGTTTGGTTTCCACATCCCCTGGGCAAGCTGCTCCTGTATTTCCTCCACTGTGCGCAAACTGAAGCTCTCAACCTCGCCATCCTTGGGCCTGGGGACAACGCTGTCGTCAGAGGGAAGCTCCAAGTCATATACCCATTGGCATTCTGGGTAAATGTAACCAGCCTCTCCCCCAGAACGCTCGTCTGTGATGTAAATGTAAGTGACGGTGCCGGTTTCCTTGACGTTTTGGCGCATGAAATCCTCTGGCAGCGATGCTTCTTCGTCGGCCTCACGGATGATGCATTCAAAGGGATCTTCATTCGTCACGAGACCACCGGCGACAGTGTTATCCAACATCCCGGGGTAATTTGGCTTCGTTGCTGAGCGCTTTGGAACCCAAATCCGGAAGGGATAGCGACTGCTGTCGTCGTCTTGTCTGACGAAGGCGGTCATGTGCACTCCGAAGCGACTGGTTCCAAAAAGTCCCATGGCGGCTCGCTCAATGCTGAGAAGGAGTTCCTTGTTGCGACCATAGACGGGGAAGAGCTCATTACGCCAGCCACTGAGAATACTGAAGGTCCTGTTCTCGCGCCAGTAGGAAGTCAACTGGGCGGCTTTGGTTGTCCGGTCCTCGTAGGTGGTCAAGTCATACCAGAGAGCAACTGTCCGGTCGGTGTCGTTGAGATCCATAGGACCTCGGATATCTTCGGGAGCATTCTTGAGTGCTTCGAGAACTGTTAAAGGAAGATAGCCGATGGGAAATGAGTCTTTGCTGTTTTTCCAGATCAGGGTGTAAAGCCTTCCCATCTCCTCGGCGTAGCGAGCGGGGTTTGTGTCCTCGTGTGGAAATCTGGTGATATATCATATTAGTAAAGACTAAAGAGTGTCTCATCCAAACGGCTGGGTGAGACATATGTAGGGCACGACGGCTGCATGGAGGAGGACTCACGCATCGCATTGATCCACCAAATCAACATTCGTCAATATTTTTGCCATTTTGATTCTCTTCAGTTTCGACGAGGGAAAAGGTGATGTATTACTTAGGGTGATGAGTTTTGGTGATGAGGGGTATATTTGGAAGTGAACAATGAAGTGGATCTAATGAGTGAGTGATAGGTACACATGTACGGATAGGTACCACAGCATATTAAATCTCCTACCTGTTGGTTCTGGCCACAAACCCGGTATAATTAGAAACAATGTCGGACGGGATCATTGCATAATCACCATTTTTAACTTTTATCATCATTCTGCTTAGAAGAAAATAAAATGTTAAAATGTTGAAAACAGAACCTAAACTCCGAACCCCACTACGCCCGGAGCGGCACAAACGCTACGGCACCCGAAGAGGACTTCCGAGATGCGGGACGACGAGGTGGGGACCTTCCATGTCATGACATCTTGGCATCCATGGATCGCTCTAGAACTTAACAGCTGCTTCGATTGGGTCGTTGTTTCACAAAGCTCCTGATTCGAGTCCAGAAACGGGAATTTCATCACAAATTTAGATTCCAAGAAGCTCGTCCAGAACCAAATCCACCGTTTGAAATTATTTATCGGAACTATCCAAAGGAAACGAACTTCGAAACACCATTGACGACTAACGACACCACCGTTGAAGGAACCCCCGATCTTTCAATATCCCAAGAATAAAAACATCGACTCGCCATCACTCAGTTTCATCGATATATTCAAAATTCTACGGACCATTTCATCCATCCATCAATTCCGAGAATAACCTCACCCAAACTTACCCAACTAAACCTTAAACTCAACAAGCACGCTCTACTCAACCCATAATCCATCACAATGGACTCCCCCCTCTTCGGTCTAATAGTCGCCGGCCAACCCTGCACAACCCAGCCCTCTCAAATCCTCTCCCCAACATCCTTCCTCTACACAATCCCCCATCCACCACCATCCCCAACAACAAAACCCACAACCATCATAACCATCTTTCTCCTCCCAGGAATCCAACTTCCCCCTCAAACAGGCGCAGCAATCTACGTAATCTCCTCAAACCCTTCTTCTTCTTCCTCCCCTTCAGAAAAATTCGTTGGAGCAATCGGTCCAGGCAAGGAATCGATTTTTTTTAGAATAAAACCGAAAGAAACGGCAATGATTGGAATTTTGATCGAACCGGCCCAGGCTATCCTTGAGAAAATGGCAGCAAATGAAGGTGCATTGGTTAAAGCTTCTTCTGCCGCTGGGGGTGCGGGACAGGGAGGAGGAGGAGAAGCAAATGTTTTGTTGAGTCTAGCAGAAAAGGTTATAGGAAATGCGTTTAATTATTTGGCTAGTTTTAGTGTTGATGTGCCTGGAAAAGGGGTAATGGTTCCTCTGAAAGCCTTTGAGGAGTGGTGGAAGAAGTTTCAGAGTAAGGCCAGGGCTGATCCAAAGTTCCTTGAGAGGGATGGGAGTTAAAAATTGAGGTTTGTTGGGTTGGCTGGTGGTGATCGGCTTTTGTTTATATGTATTTGGTATAGCGAATAGCGATTGAAGTAAAAAATTGCGGGAACGGATTCGGTATCCGTTAGGTGGATGATACTCATGGTAATTGCTTGTTATTGTGTGGGAGGTGGGCTGCTTGTGATTTTCATGAAAGTAATTAGATGTCAAGGAGAGGATGCGGATTGTATGTGTAGAAGTGATCGCGAACAGAGGTTGAATTCTCACTTGTGCCTCTGCAAAGGTAGTAGGAAAGGTAGTATATAAACCTATCCACCTCTACCTACCCACACGTTCACATGGGGACGACGACAGTGATGCCGCACCATACCTCTACCCTCCCCCCTTCCAACGCATTTGAGTGTGACAGTCACACACAACCCACCGACACTCAACTTCTGTTTTGACGCAACTAGTGAGAGTGAAGTTTTATAAATTGCCTTTTACAAATTGAAGAATGTAAACTAATATAAACAATGAATGCCAGCCTGCGCACCAGCCTGTCTAAGAGAACACAAAAACTCCAGCAACCCGTATTAAAAAAAACAAGTTGACATTCCATCAAGGCATTATGACATCCAATCATTCCGAGCTTCATCTTTCATCATCTCTTCCTCTCCTCCCCTTTTCCTCCCCTTCTCATCTCCCTCGAAAGCAGTTAGAGAAGTAGTAAAAAGTATGATACTTACAACATGATATGAGCAAACCAGCCACCAGAAAAATGAAGAGAAAAAACAGTGCCACTAAAACATAATATACTCTGCTCTTCCCTTCGCAGAACAAACCGATCAAAGGCGCTTTTGTAATTCCACTTCAAAATGAATCCCAACTCCAACAAGAAATAATAGCAAAGACACCAGCACCACTTCATCATCTTTCATCCAAAGGAGACATCAAAGGGCTCTTCATCCGAGTCGGACTTCCAGCCCTGCTCCTCCTGCCTACTCCCCCTTGAGAAAAAGGCGGGAGCATCAACCTCTCCCTGCTGTCAGTTCTTACCACCAGCCCGCTCCGGTCAAGCGCAGACAGCGAACCCAATTGAGGTTGTGTCCTGTTACCGCCAAACCTGGACGAACTTGATGATGAAGAAATTCCCGAACCAGAACCTCCATCACTCGAATCAGAATCATCAAGTGATGAATCCACATCCCCCAATTCAAACTGATCTGCACCACTCAACCCTTCCTCCATGGCAGACACCCTCTCATAGTTACCAGACCGAGACCCGCCGAAGATTTTGCTCGTAAAGGTTGACAACGGCCCGCCGTGACCACCACCGATACCACCCTGCTTTCTCGACCTCCTGACAAATGAATTAACCCTGGTATACAAACGAACTCTCCTATCTCGCTTGCGAAACCAGTACAATACCAACAACAACAACAACGCCAAGAATCCCAGGAAGCCCGTTGTCGACCCACCCCTCTTATGAAGCAAATCATCGTCAAAATCCCAGTCGTCATGATCGTCATCGATCGTCGAATTCCCTCCTTTGTGATGACCACCAGCAAATGGTCTCCAACTCGACCCAGGAAACTGCCAGTCCGTCGGCGTCTTCACCCCAGTCAGCCCAACAGGATTGCTCCCAAAGCCAACCTCATTTCCCCTATCATCATTTTCGCCCTTTGGCGGAATCTGCCCAGCAGCGTACAACACCATCTTCCCCAGAGTCCAGCTAACCTCAATCCCATCAATCTTGTCCACGGGTTGAAAGGGCTCCAAGAACCCCTTGTCCTTTGCACTCTCCAGTGCCCCCTTGCTCACATTCACTTTGGGCATCTTATCTCCCTCGATGCCTATTCTTGGGACCCCAATACCATCGTGCAAAATATTGATCAGCCAACTAGCTTTGAAGCAAGCCTCTTGTGCATCTTGCATGGCGTACTTGTTTTTATCCTTTCTTGACTGAATCGACGACTTGATGGCATTCCAATCTTGCGCGCAAAACGATTTAACCTTTTTCTGGTAGGTGGCAAAATCATATGCCTTGTCACCCTCCTGAGCACCAAACACGCCGTGGGTGGTATGCCAATACTCCGAGACACCGATGAAATGGTTGACGTCAAAATCGATTGCGGGAACGTGCTGGCCGTTGATTAAGCAAGGCTTGTCGTCGCAAGGTTTATCTTTGCCCAGTAAGGGGTATGTCTGTTTCAAGCACTCGTCAAAAGCCCCAGTGCCAATGATTGTTGTATTTGCTTTTACCGATTTGATGTCTGTCACTGGTGTGCCATCGAGGGTTGTCCGGAGGCCTTTTGGTAAGCATGGATCTGGAAGTTCTGATTGTGAATTTTCTGTGCCGTATAATTCTTCCAAATTCTCCACGTATGATGCTCTTGCTTGGTTGACACCAAATCCCAGCCACGTGGTGGTGAAGACTTTGTACTCCGAAGGAGAACCATCAATTGTGCGCAGTCGTAAAAGCTTGAGATCGTTGGCGTGTTTCTCTGCTTCAGTACTATTGGGTGCGAAAGCTATTTGCGCTGATGCGCCACCCATATCTAGGAAGCCGTAGGTGTGGTGTCCCTTTCCGTGTTGGTGCTTGTCTGGGTTATCAAAGCCTCCAAGGAGGTAGTTGGATGCGATCCACCCATATAATCCTTCTGTCTCGCCCTTGATTACCTGAATGTGTAGGTCGCAGTCTGGCAGCGAGAAATCGGTGTGTTTTCGCAAGTAAGAGCATATCTCGCTGGTGAGAGCCGTTTGTTGGACTTGTGGGAGGAGGCGCATGCCTGCCGTGGCCATGAGAAAGATGGGAGTGTCCTTGACTTTCTCGCGGGGAATAATTTGCATCGCATGGTCGACTAGCGACTGGAGGTGTTCTCGGCCGACATCTGCAACTTTGTCTCCAAATGTCGACACTCCAGGGTGGATCTTCATTGTCCACTTCTTCTCGGTCATGATCTTGGGCAGACTGTTAAGAGCGTCGCTCTGTCCATGCTTTAGCGCATGCTTGAGCGCCTTTTCGGGGTCTTGCCATCGGTAAATGTGCAAGCGGGTTCCAGAAGAGCCAGCGTCCAGAATAACGCCATATCGCCAGTGTTTGCCTTTGCCCATTGTGAAAATATTGTTGTTAGGTTACAACTGTGCGACGGGGTGCGGTGCGCTGGAAAATCGCAAGCTATGTGGAGGCTCCGGCGCGCAAAAACATTGAGTAATTGGGGGATATTCAATCGATGACGGATTCGGTCAATGTAACTTGTTCGCAAGAATGGAGTGGGTGTAGCGGTTTCGTCGATCTTCGAGATACAGTGCGATGCGATGCGAAGCGATTGAAGAAACGAAACAAGGATTTCGAGATTAAAAGGTCATATAAAATAGGATAAAAAGCGAACAGAGTTTCGAGGTAGTAAAAGTAACGAAAGTAGATTTGAGGATTGTGTTTTTGACGTCAAACGAAGGACACACAGCCAGACCGAAAGGCTGAGTTTGAGCTGGAATCGGATTTGGATGTGTTGGATAAAAAATGTGGATGTCTCTCCTTTCTTTGGCGATTATTGGCGGCAACTCTGGGCGCAGCTGCACCTTTTCTTTTTCGCGGGATGGCGGTTGGCAGAAACAAACACGATGAATGAGTGAGCGATAACGTCAGGGGGGCAGCGAATCATCAATGCAGGTCCGAAAGCCACTAATTATCTAGCGTGTCTATTTTAGTGGGGCTTGTTCTGGATCGTCGGGGGGTCGGCCGAACGAGGGGGCTGTTACAAAAAGGAATGATGCCCCTCCACGCCCTCCACAAAAACCCCCAAAGCCACACACTGCAAGTCGCTGTTACAGGATTGACAAGTTGGCCAGGAGAAGAATATATTGGATTTTATTATTCGCTACATGATTTGTTTGTTTTTACACCGTTGGTTGTTGTGTGTTTCTTGTTGTGATAAATATACGAGACTTTGAACCTTTCCAGGTTGCTTACAATGTTCTTCGGTGGTACGAAAGACACGCAATCCCTCCGCGCTCGGAAACAGTCCGTCAGCTCACGAACTTTCCAATTCGAAGCGGATCGTCTCAATGCGGAACCCACACTCTTCAAAGACATGTTTTTCTACCTTTTCCAGATCTAAGAAAGCCAATTCCTGTAAGCTTTCCAGGAATTGAACCAACGCATTTCAATGCAACAATTCTCGTATTCTACATCTGCCGATAAGCCGGGCTCTCAAGGAAACTGCCCATGGAACAATCAGGGCAGAGGTTACATTGTATCCGCGTTGGAAATTTTGTGATTGGGGTAGCAGATAAGCAAGATGGGTCGCCGAAGCTACCAAAGCTACCGACCTGGGGTCTTATGTTTCTATCAGAAAAGTAATCGTGCTGTTAGTTCTTCTGCCAGTTTGACTGCCAAGTTGCAACTCATGCGAGAGCGTCTTTGAGACAATCAACAAGAACTTTACTAGCACTCGCTGAGGCTAATATGCCGTTCTCAACCAATTTTGTGTAAAGGTCCATCTCGGAAGCGGGCAAATCACCCTTGAACCACAAATTTGTTACCTCGTCCCTCGTGGGCAAGTACGCTATACAGCATGCTCCCAAAATCCTTTCGTGCTCTGAAGGGATTGGGTCAACCACGACGCTGGGTGGTGTATCTTCGCTGGGGCCTTGCACCAACGCAGCAACACCTCCCGCAACCGTATCGACACAATCAATCCCGGCATCAGCCAGAGCAGCTGATGCTACCGTGATGCAACCGCTGAGAACATTCATCATGTCCCACGTCTCATCGCTTTGTGGACCGGAAGATGCCCGGTCTTGGTCACCCTCAATGACAGAAATGATGATATCAACACCACTTTTGGGCCAGCGGTCCGCAATGATGGCGCCGCGGAGGGCAGTCTCCAAGTGCGTACCCAAATCTCGCTCGCTGGGATCTCGTAGATAGCCTCGTCTTTGTTTCGTGGCGAACGGTGCATATTTGACATGTGTTGACAAGACTATGTGAGGCGAGAAGGGGCTTGACCTGGGAAGTGATCGAGGTCCATGAACTGTACAGCTAAGCTTAATACCAGAAACCCCGCTCTTAGCAGAGGATTCATATTCCAAATAAGCCGAGCCGGATGCTGTTGGGGTAACACCGGTTCTGAGAACTGGAGATCGATTAGTTGAGTGTCATATTAATGACGTGACGATACTTACACATTTTTCGGACTGCATCTGGTGCCCGGGTTCTGCCCTTCACACTATTGGCATCCTCTTTGTTGGAGGTATCCTCGAAAATTGGAGGAATGGTGGTTCCGGCCGGGCCGTTGATTCTTCGTCTGTCTGTCATGATTGTTGATGGTTGATGATTGATGTGTAGTTGTGGTGGTTTTTGAGTTGGCCTTGAAATGGGAAATTTTCGATCTGGTATTTTGAAGTCGATTGGTGTTTGGTCAAACCAAAAGAATTTCCGTCCACCCAAATTTTATTTTTTACCAGGGACAGCGGTATGCTGCAAACTACTGATACTCAGAATTCGACTGCTGATGACATATATGTCAACCCCTGGAAAAGCGATCTCGATGCCCGCCGCTGTCTGTCTGCTGTGTGGCTTTGGCGCAAACATCAACATTGCCCCACCAAAAAGTTTTGCCTCAGCCACACGACTCCACCCAAGGCACCCCGCACAAGCCACAATTTTCCAACCCCAAAAGAAAAATTTATTGATGGGACAAAAGTTTTTCTCTTCCCTCACACAACACATCGCGATCCGCCATCCTCCGCAACAATAGCCACGCAGCGCAGATTGCATCGATTGCGGCTATTCCCTTCGCTTTGATACAGTTTTGACGCGGAATCCAATTACTTCGGATCACGTTTCATCATCAGTATCTTGAATGAAAATAGTCGCAATGGTCGCTGATCTGGGCCTGGGTTTGGTGTTGGGGTGTGGTTGAGTACCCGGCTAGCCATGGGGATCACATGTGTAGAAACCACAGTAAGTCAAATATCTCTTCAATTTTTTTTACCCTTGCATGATGAATTCTTAACCACTTGTTCCCGCGAAAATCTTTGAGCGCACGAACTACATGCACTACCATCTGACTTCTCTTGTCACCAACACCCTCAACCATGCCTTGGGAAAAAGCATTCAACTAACATGCTTCAAGTCATAGCATATTTTCTCCATTGAACTAAACCGCGACAACGATTAGGACCCCGCTAAAAGGTATGCCAACCCTCTCTCTTTCTCTCTTGATGCACGATGTCCCCAACTTCCATGATGAAAAACTATTTTTTCAGTTCTGCTTCCGAATTAGGATGAGCGATAACCAATACCTTACCAAATTTTCTGATGTTGTTTACAATTCACCACTCGACTGTCATATTCTCGTTTGAGAGTTATTGCTGACTGTCAAAGTTCTAGGAAACCTTTACCAGAATCACTCAATTGGAACCCTACGACAACAGGTGAGGTAGGTTTAACAATTTCGACGCACGCATCACCTCCTTTCTTTCATGATGACAACTAGTCTATCCATTCTCCGATATTGTGCTGGCCGAGCCAACCATCCGCACTGTAGCGCTTTCGAGTGTGAGGACCAGTTGTGGTGTTGTCCCTTTGGGATGTAATTTGGCTTCCGTTGTCTGGGTCTGACATGCACCGTTATGGTGTATGCCAGTCTAGGCCGGTCGGTACGGCTGAGTAAAAACGGCTTTACTGAATTTGGACACAATGCCGTGATCATTACGAAAATACTGTTCGAAGAGTATTTGACTGACATGTCAGCAGTGATTGAACAACTTTCCGAATACAAGTTCGTATCGAGAGCCCAAGATGTAGGTGAGCAAAAGATGGAACCACAGTCTGAGATTTGGATCATGCATTTTCGGATAGAATACTCGTAGAAAATACAAAGAACACTTTTGATCAAGCAACCCCCACGTTTCCAAATCGTATCGTGCAGTGTGACCTTGGATCAAGATCTATTCTTGCCAGTTCTCTGGCAGCTGCAGGCTGCCCATTTTTCGGTAACGACAGAGTGCCCAGACAGAGGATGAGTACCATAATTTGCGGTACCTTCCGAGACAATTTCTGCAACAATCTGAGGCGCGGTTTTGAAAACGACATTGGGCAGAGGTACCCACTTCGGCAGTAAGCGGCGGACGCGTAAAACAGGAGTCAAGGCGCCAAGCAATTGCAGGAAGTCTTGGACAGAAAGAGGGCGGCCTGCCGTTGGTGGTTACAGGGGATTACAGGGGTCAAGACATTGGGAATAGGGAAAACGCCACGAGTGACGGGAAACAATCCTGTCAACCCAAGTAGGTGAGGCTGATGTCGAACACACATTTTTGCAAACAACGTCGTGTCTGTACCTCCCAATTCTCCTCGACCGGCCAGCGATGCATTGAACAACGACGGAACCCGACCCGATCGTGATCGAGATTCGACATTCGCGACAAAAATAACCCAGGGGGTCTACCGAGTTGCTGGAAGCGAGACACTCAAGTTTCGAAGCAGGCGACCTCTCTCCTTCCCGTCTCTCTGTCCTGTCTTAGTGTCGGTGTAATAATTTCTTGACCCTTATTTCTGAGGAACGCGCCCGCCACACCACAAGAAAGAAAATAGGCACGACGCACACACACAGACGCAAATGCTGCCTTTTTCATCATCGGGCTCCAAGGTGGTGCCCCGACACCATGTGAGCGGCTACTCAAATGGGTACCCGCGCGCGGGGAACACTTTTGAGATCTCTCCTCACAGGTGAGTACTTTCAAAATTGGGTTGATTGTTGCTACCTGTCGCTTGCCATGTTGCTGACGAAGAGGCTCGTCCCCCTTTTCCCAGATTCCAACCACGAGGCACAACACCAATATCCAGACGACGAAAACGATTATTCATTCGACTGGGTGCCATCGCTACCGTTCTCTTTGTGTTTTCTATGTGGATGTGGTCTGGCACTTCGCTCTTCTCCATCTTTTCTTTCGGGTTGCTCTCAAGTGGCGAGGACTTCCAATTGGAAACGGTGCGATACTATGACCTGTCTAACGTACAGGGCACCGCCAGGGGGTGGGAGCGCGAGGAGCGCATCCTGCTGTGCGTCCCCCTCCGTGACGCAGAATCTCACTTGCCCATGTTCTTCTCGCATCTGAGGAACTTCACTTATCCTCACAATCTAATCGATCTCGCTTTCCTCGTTTCCGATTCCAAGGACAGAACACTGGACTCCCTCACCGAGAACCTCGAGAAGATTCAGAACCTGCCAGACGAGTCGCAACACTTTGGCGAGATCTCAATCATTGAGAAGGATTTCGGACAGATTGTCAATCAGGATGTCGAGAGTCGTCACGGATTCGCCGCCCAGGCGCCCAGAAGGAAGCTGATGGCCAGAGCGAGAAATTGGTTGCTGAGCGCTGCGCTTAGACCTTACCACTCTTGGGTTTACTGGAGAGATGTTGATGTAGAAACTGCTCCGTTCACTATTTTGGAGGATCTGATGCGCCACAACAAGGATGTTATTGTGCCCAGTGAGTATTATTTATGGTGCCATGAGCCTCTCTGGACTTTGATGATTGACTTTGCGACATAGACGTTTGGCGCCCGCTTCCCGATTGGCTTGGCGGTGAACAGCCGTACGATCTCAACTCATGGCAGGAGTCCGAAACCGCCCTTGCGCTTGCTGACACGCTCGACGAAGACGCCGTCATTGTTGAAGGATACGCAGAGTATGCGACCTGGAGACCTCATTTGGCATATCTCCGTGATCCCTACGGCGACCCGGATATGGAGATGGAAATCGACGGTGTTGGTGGTGTCAGTATTCTGGCAAAGGCCAAAGTATTCCGCTACGGTGTTCACTTCCCGGCCTTCAGTTTTGAGAAGCATGCCGAGACTGAAGGATTTGGAAAGGTAGGCAACAAACCATGTGATGCTGGTAATGGGCTATTCGCTAACATTGTCAAACAGATGGCCAAGAAGATGCAGTTTTCTGTCGTCGGTTTGCCACACTACACTATTTGGCATTTGTACGAACCCAGCGTAGACGATATCAAACACATGGAGGTGAGAAATTTCCCGGTATCCCAAGCAACCAATATGGTGCTAACAAGGACTAGCAAATGGAGAAAGAGAGACTGGCCCGCGAGCAAGAAGAGAAGGAAAAGGCTGAGAAGGCCAAGAAAATGAAAGAGCAGTTCGGCGACACGACCGGTCAGTGGGAGAAGGATAAGACCGAGATGCAAAATATTGCACTTCAAGAGAAGAAGGCCCAGGCAGCTGGCGAGGGCAAGCAAGTGGGAGAAGACGGCAAGGAGAAGATTGTCGCCAGGGATGGAGCTGCAGAGGAGCCCAAGTCATGATGATCCCACGATGCGATTTTGAAACCTTTTTTCTTCTTCTTTTATCATTCTTATTATTCGAATTTAACTGTCGCGAGCGAGCACTTGGGAGTAGATAAGGAATATGGGGTCAAGGGGAACGAATACGGGGGATGCGGACAGGACGTTCGGAGGGATGGCATATGTTGTTTCATGTTTCATGGCGTTGCACGTGTTTTTTTTTAGATGTGTCTCTGTATACGGACACTACTGCTCGGAAAGACAAAAAGGAAACGACTATAATCTTCTTCCATGTATAATACTAGGAGTGGTTTTTTTGAGGTATTGGAGGAAGTTTGTGGAAAAGAGAAAAAATGTGTTGGTCTTTTTGGTGAAACTCTTTTGGTTCTCTTGGTTGATAGGGGCGATCATGGAATTGACTGGTTCATATTCATAAACAAGGTGTTCCTTGCTTGAACAAAATGACGATGAGGCTTCAAATTGGTGGAGCTGGTCAGGCACAAAGTGATGGAAAGAAAGATGGAGACGGATGAAAGCTTTTACCCCCGCCTGCCACTCTCGGTATTGTGGGGCTGCGTTGCGATGTTGAGGAGGAGGCTCAAAGGTGTCCCCAACGCTCCCCCTGGCTGGCGCTGACGCTTCCCGCCCAAGGACCGGGATTGTAGTGGAGGTTGGAGCATGCCTGTGCCTCTTGACAGCGGGTAGCAAGAGACAACATCTCAACATTGAACTTTGATACTAAAGATTAACTACTCCTATTACGCGGCCAGCCTTGTTTTCAATCGGAAGGCAACAGTTATTCTTTTGGTTTTAAACTTTAAAAGGAGTCATCAGACATTTGCTCCAGGTTTTTATTTGCCTGCCTAAGGTCAAAAATAATCATTACGTTTGAGAGCAGCATTGAAGGTTGTTGTATGGCTTGCTGGGCGGCTTCTTAATTAGTGTCCTTTAATTCGTCACAAGGACATTTGTTCCTAACAACCTAGGTGCAAGCGATCTACCTTTTTACCTTCTTTTTTTAACCAACCACCGAGTCTCGACGACAAGTAAAAGCTACCTCCCTTTTTACCTGCCTACCCAGCCCGACCGAGCTCCTCGAGTGTTGTGAACACACAATAATATAGACAGCGGAGGGAGGAAATGCGCAGGCAATAGTAGCACCAGCAGCAGCAACCAGCAACCATGGATTCCTCAACTCCAACAACATTAATACCTCCTACCATCTCTACCTCCGCACCGGAAACGCCCGTCGCCGCTGTTATTTCCACTCCTCTTCCCTTTCGAACCCGATTCTCCTCGCGCATGCAGTACCGCTCCCGTCCTGTCACCGTCGCCGTTGACCCCGTCTCCCTCGTCATCTCGGAATGCATCGCAATCACCTCGGCCATACAAAAACATGCTAGGTCCCCACACTCTTCTGTCTCTGCCATTTTGGGTGGAAGTCCAAATCTGATTCAGCTCGTGCCGCCTCGTGGCTCTGGACGGCGCAAGTCCTCTTCTGCTGGGGCGGATGGCGCCGCTGATGCGGCAGCGCACGATCTAGCCACGAATCGATGGGGACTGAGAGGCAAAAAAGGAAAGAGCCTGGCGGATAATCCGTTGATTTCTGGGTTTGGGAGGCTGAGAGCCGAGCTGGCCGGGGTCAAGGACATCCACCGGTTTGATTCTTTGGTTCTGCTCTACCCGTTTTTGCAGATTATCCAGGCCAAGGGCACCGCGGCCCCCGTGACGGTTCTTGCGCTGAGGGCTATTCAAAAGTTTTTGGCGTACGGATTCGTCGCGCCGGTTTCGCCCAGGTTCGCGCTGGCTATGCAGAGCTTGTCGTCTGCCATCACTCACTGCCAGTTCGATATCAGCGATCCTGCGCAGGAAGAGGTAGTTTTGCTCATGATTTTGCACTTGATGGAGGATATGCTGAGCGGTCCGGGAGGAGATATTCTGAGCGACGAGAGCGTTTGCGATATGATGGGAAGGGGGCTGACGATTTGTTCGAGGCCGAGGTTCAGCGAGGTGCTGAGGAGGACGGCGGAGGCGTCAATGGTTCGGATGGTGCAGATAATATTTGAGGATTTGAAGCACTTGGAGGTTGAGGTTGGTGTGGATGAGCTGGGCGAGGCGTCGACTGGGGAGCAGCTGGATAATATTAGGATGGACACTACGGCTGGAACTGGCGTTAATGGGAGTGAGGAGAAGGAGGCGGAGGACGAGAAGGTTAGTGCTGAAGTTGCGGCCCAGGTTGCAGAGGTTGCCGAGACGGTGGAGGAAGCAAAGGCGGCGATAGAGGATAAGGCTGGCAAGGAAGCGACCGAACCCAGGGCTTCTTCCAGCTCGGAAAAGGTCAGCATGGACGCAAGACCGAGCACAAGCTCTAATACGGAGATCAGCTCTGAGTCTTTCGACCTTCGCCCTTACTCTTTGCCGTCTATTCGGGAGCTCTTCCGTGTGCTTGTCAGCTTCCTGGATCCCCACGATCGTAGATATCCCGACACGATGAGGGTTATGGCCCTTCGGATTATTCATGTTGCGCTTGAGGTGGCGGGGCCGTCCATTGCTAGACATACTGCGCTCGCCGCGATTGCGGAAGATCAATTGTGCTGCTCTCTTTTCCAGCTGGTCCGGTCAGACAATATGGCGGTTTTGCAGGAGGCATTGATAGTTGCCAGTACGCTCCTGTCAACTTGCCGAGGGGTTTTGAAGCTGCAGCAGGAGTTGTACCTGTCATATCTGGTGGCTTGCCTTCATCCCGCTGTGGAAATACCACGAGAGCCTGGTATTGATCCAAGTCTTTACTCTGGTATTCCACAAGCGCCAAAGCTGGTAAAACCACCACCATCTCAACAAGGTAGCGGTCGTTCTACCCCTGTTCCTGTCAAGGACCGACAAAAGCTGGGACTTGAAGGTGGTGCACGCAAGCCAGATGCGAGACAAGCTATGGTTGAGAATATTGGGGTTCTTGCGCGTATGCCTACCTTTATGGTGGATTTGTTTGTCAACTATGACTGCGACGAAGACCGAGCAGATCTCTGCGAGGATATGATTGGCCTTTTGTCGAGAAACGCATTGCCTGACTCTGCGACGTGGAGCACCACGAGCGTCCCACCACTTTGTTTGGATGCTCTCCTCCGGTTTATACAGTACATTGCTGAAAGGCTGGATCAAACGCTGGAGACTGAGGGCTATCCTGACCCAGACACGCTCAGGGAAAAGAGGCGCAGGAAAAAACTCATCATCAAGGGGATGAACAAGTTCAACGAGAGTCCCAAGGGCGGGTTGGCGTTCCTCCAAGAAAAGGGGCTGATCAAGGATTCTAAGGATCCAGTGGAAGTGGCCAGATTCTTGGGGAGGACGACAAGGGTGGACAAGAAAATGCTTGGAGAATACTTGACGAAGAAGGGGAACGAGCCGATTCTCGACGCATTTATGGACCAGTTTGATTTTACCGGCAAGCGCGTGGACGAGGCTCTCCGAGTTTTGCTGGGAACATTCCGTCTCCCCGGCGAGTCTGCCCTGATTGAGCGTATCGTCAGTTCGTTTGCGGAAAAGTACTGCGCCAGCTCGGTGCCCGAGGGCGTGGCGGATAAGGATTCAGTCTTCGTGCTCTCGTATGCGATCATCATGCTGAATACGGACCAGCATAGTCCTACCATCAAGAACCAGTCGCGCATGCAGTACGTCGACTTTGCACGCAATCTGCGCGGGGTCAACGGCGGGCAAGACTTTGCGCCGGAGTACTTGCAGGCTATTTTCGACGAGATCAAGAGCAATGAGATTATTCTGCCGTCGGAGCACGATAATAAGCACGCGTTTGACTATGCGTGGAAGGAGCTTCTTATGAAGACCGAGTCTTCGGGTCCCTTGGTGCTTTGCGATACTAATATCTACGATGCCGACATGTTTGCGACGACTTGGAATGCGATCGTCTCGTGTTTGTTCTTCGTCTTCATGTCAGCTACGGATGATACTGTCTATGCTCGGGTCATCACAGGTTTCGATGAGTGCGCAAGGATTGCAACCAAGTATGGAAACTCGGAGGCTCTGGATGAGATCGTTTACCGGTTGAGCTACATCTCGACGTTGAGCAGCGAGGCGCTGTCTAACACGACCCTCAACACCGAGGTTTCGGTGGGAGATAACAGTGTCATGGTGAGCGAGCTCGCGGTCAAGTTTGGTAGGGACCTCAGACAACAGTTCGCTACGCTGGTCTTGTTCCGAGTCGTTACTGGATCAGAGCATATCATCAAGAAGAGTTGGAAGCACATCGTACGCATATGGCTTAATCTGTTTGTCAACTCGCTCATACCGCCATTCTTTTCGCCCGAGGCAGATCATTTGAATTTGCCACCTATTCCTCTGCAGCCACCATCTCAGGTTATTGATAGGGGCGCCAAGCAAAACGAGACAGGATTCTTCTCGGCATTTACCTCGTACATTTCCAGTTATGCGGCTGATGATCCGCCTGAGCCTTCGGATGAGGAGCTTGAAAGCACTCTATGCACGGTAGATTGTGTTAATCAGTGCCATATGGGGGATGTGTTTGCCAATGTCGCGACACTTCCAAGTCACAGTCTCGAGGCACTTGTGGACGGCTTACTCGCTCAGATTCCGGAAGATAATGGTTTGACTGTAATCACAGTCAAAACGGAGAATATCCCACCATCTGCAAACGGGCAAAAGCCTAGGCAGAATACCGCGGTATATGATCCCGGTCTGGTTTATATCCTCGAGTTCTGCACTATCTTGGCGCTCCGCGATGCAACCACCGTCGAGGTTCTTGGAAAACGGGTGGTGGAAGCCATCCAAGAGATCCTGAGGGACGTTCCCCGCTATCATCCTGTCCTCATCGAACGAGCCACTTATTACCTCTTCAACCTCCTAAAGGCCAGCTACGACTTTGACTTTGTCCGCCCGCCAATCCTGCTTCATACCGTTTCCAGCTTCCCCAAGGACACGCTCATCAAGACTTCCGGACTTGTTTTGCGCGGACTCAAGCTTTGTATCGAAAAACCTTGTCCACTCAAGAACGAGATCATGACGTCTCCTGATTTCTGGGTTATCTTACAAACCCTATCTTCACACCCTGATTCCGCCCCGATTGTTTTTGAGATTATTGAGAGCGGAGTCTCAGGCACCCCGTCTGCCATTATGGCCGATAACTACGAAGCGTCCTTGGCGCTGCTTAATGAATTTGCTACAATGGCCAGTATCGGAGCTGTAGCAGAGCAAAAGAATGATCGCAAGGGAGGCAGGAAAGGAGGAAGACCCGTGAAGCAGGAGAAACCAAGCGAAAACGCCGTCGTGGAACGGGGTATCAAGGCGATAAACGCAATCTACAGACTAACGGAGAGGATCCCGCATTTGATGAGGGGAAGTCACCTAGAAAGCAGCGAGGCGTGGTCGGCGTATTGGCTTCCTATTTTCAAGGCCCTGACGACTCAATGCATTAACCCTTGCAGGGAAATTAGACACTTGGCGTTTACTTCGCTTCAAAGATCGTTGTTGTCGCCAGAGTTGACGTCGAGCGATCACTCGGAGTGGACGGCGATCTTTGGGGAAGTTTTGTTTCCTCTTATTTTGAGATTGTTGAAGCCGGAGGTGTTTTCGTCTGATCGGGATGGCATGTCGGAGACGAGGGTTCAGGCTGCTTCGCTGCTGAGTAAAGTGTTTTTGCAGTACTTGGTTATTTTGTCCGAGTGGGAGGGCATGTTGGACCTTTGGTTGAAGATTATTGAGATTATGGACAGGTTGATTAATAGTGGACAGGGGGATAGTTTGGTAAGTCCTTTTTTTTTTCCTCGTTTCTCTGAGTATTTGTGTGTGTGTGTGGCTGACAGAAGAAAAAAAACAGGAGGAAGCGGTTCCAGAAAACTTGAAAAACGTGCTGCTTATTATGAGCAGTAACGGGTACTTGGTACCGCCTAGCAAGAACCCGGAAAGGGAAGAATTGTGGAACGAGACTTGGAAGAGGATCGATAGATTCTTGCCTGGTTTGAAGAAGGATTTGGAGATGGATGTTGGTGTTGATGAGGTGAAGAAAGAGGGTGGTGGTGGTGAGTCGGAGCCGGCGGCAGAGGTGGCTATGCCACAAGAAGTTGTGAAAGAAGAGGGGAAGAAGGAATGATAAATAAATTAAAATTATAAAAAGGGGGGTGGGTATGGTATAGAAAGGGAGAAAGCAGTATATATTATATAAACTATTATTGTTGTGTAAAAAATTGTCGTTGTGGTGATGGTTAACCATTGTAGTCGCTAGATGGATGGGAGTTGCAACATTTGGTGGAATGAGGTCCCCCTAGGTTCAAAAGTATAATGATGATACCAGGAATGGGTACCTACTGTTGTCAGCTATATCAATGCCATTTATGAAATACCTATAACAGGGTTTGCACTACTCTAATCCAGTCTCGTCTTCCCTCTCTCATCTAACTCAAACCCCCCTTCCTCTTCCTCCCTCGGAACCGGCTCGTAACACTTTCCGTTCCCCCTTCTTCTCCTCGATTTCAACCAAATCTTCACACCCTTCCCAATCAAAGCCCCCACCAAACTAGCCCCAACCAAAAGACAACCCCAAATAATCGCCACAGTCACCACTCCTTTCCACTTCCCTTCTTGGTCCCCTAATTCAGCTTGATCACCACCACCAGCAGTATGTCCATCACCAAACTCTAACCCCATAATCAACAGAATACTCGCCCCTGTCCACCCAGTAAAAGCTCTACTCCCTTTACCCTCCCCAGTCTTATCATCATATTGTTCCCAAAAGAATCCAGTCCTCGACCAGCTATTATACACCGTTTCCACCAAATTTTCTTTTAATTCCTTTGCAAGCTTTGTTGCTCTCTGTCAAACATGATGAGTAATGTCATCAGAATTACCGATTTTATGCAACTGCAAAACGGCAAGCACGTTCAAGTGTATCCAGATTGCTCCCCTCCAGTAATTATCTCCCATTTTGTATCCAGAGTCCAGGTTGGATAAGCTGCGGATTCCAAAGGGCGAAGATAATCGTTCTATGGAGTCGAGTAAATATGGGATGTTTGGATGGGAAGAGGGGAGTATTCCCAGGAGGAAAGGGAAAAGGGTGATGTATCCTTCGTGGCATGTTAGGATTGTGGTGTGGTTTTTAGGGTAATAAGTGGCGTCGCAGTATGTTTTTGAGGTTGTATCCCAGTGGAGGTTGTCCAGGTTTTGGATTGTGGTGTTTAGGTGGGAGGAGTAGAGGGAAATATCGGAGAGGAGGTTGAGGTAGGTGGCTAGTTGAAGAAGAGCGGAAGCCGAGGCGCCGACCCAGGATAAGGCGTCAAGATGAAGTTCGGAGGGACTGGGGGGTTGGGTCTTGGATAGTCGTCTAGACCGCTTGGAAGGTTGTTGGAAGGGTTTCGGCCTCTCCAGCGGAAGGTTCCTGGTAAGGTACCTGATTGGGTGTTTCGAAACCAGTTGTAGTGTTTGACTAGGAGGGGGTAGAGGGTTTCGAGGAGTGGTTTTGGGGACTTAAGGTGGATGGACGGGTGGCCGTTGTAAGGAGAAGCTCCGGTGAGTTTAGAGAGGATGGATGGGATTGCAAGGGAGAGAAGTGTAGGTGGGTTGGCATAGTGAGGATACTGGACCTGAAATTCCTTGGGAACTTTACTTCGTGCTTCGGGGGCGAGTATTTGTTCTCGTGCGATCCAGCCGTCTTTGTCCATTAGGCTGAACCAGCTTTGAAGTACTGATATGGCCAGGTCGAGGTCCCATTCAATAACTGGTAGGAGATGGAAGCCTTCATCCCAAAGGAAACCACGAGGGAAGAACGGGCGGGAAGGGGTGTGTGACAGCAAAGTTAGGGGCTCTGTGGTTGTGATGGGAGCTTTGGCCATAGCCGATGCTGCTTTTTCCCAGAAGTCAGGTTCGGTTTCTTCGTACTCTGGTGCGTGTGTGTTGTCAATTTTTGAGTCTCCATGGAAGAATCCCAGGCCGCTTAACAAATTTGAAAGGGCTTCTTGAGTGAAGCGGTCATGTTTGCCGTCCTCGAAGGGAGTTGCTGGAGGAAATACCTTGGCTAGGTCTCTGGTAAATCTAGACTGAAGGTCCCTGAGGCCGAGATAAACTGCACCTCGATCTAGCACTGTTGTCCCGTCAGGATTGTAGGCAAAAATGGCAGTGAAAGGGCCTTCAAACGTCAACTGGATGAAGTGCATGTTCCCGGTACCAGGCTTATCCTCTACAGCCAGACGAGAGTTGGAGGCCTTTACTTCATCCATGAAAACAGACTTTGCCTGCCACAACTTGTCTTCTGAGACCTGTAAACTGTGTATGACGGTGCTGTGTAGGGATTTGTTCTCATGATCACCCAAGACCCTGAACTCAAATTCACCAAGGCCAACTAGGTTTCCCCGGCAGGTTGCCTCGGATTCCTTGAGTCCCCTTTGACAAACAATGGTCCTGCCTTCCTCCTCGACAGCAACATGGAATATGACCGAAGTCTTGGCGTTGGGTGACTGTGACTTGGGATCACCTCTGACACCAACAGCCCAGCTTCCTCCATTAGTGGATTTGATAAAATCGGTAGTCAGGTCAATTCCAAGCTTCTCATCGTGTATGAGTTGAGACCCTCCAACACGTGTGTCGTAGTATAACCATCCATATCCTTGCATGCCATCATTTTGTTCACAGGTATCTCGGAGGGCTGAAGTCCAATGTCAGTCTATGAGCTGAGTACTCTACTTTGGAAAGACTTACTCTTCAACATCGCGTCCGTATTGTCACCGCTCGCCCACATTAGTCCCATCAAAACCGTTTTGGGTATCTGTGGACGGACTCCAAGGTCCCCATGTTGACCACGTAGAGTTGAGTGCGTCACCTCGGGATATGAAGTTGAACAGAAAAACCATCCCCAGTAAGAACGGGGCCATGCCTCATTCGTTGTGTGATGATGAGATGTCGATGTTCATGATATGTAGGTGCCAGATTTGGAGGCGTCTTTGTGCCGCCCTGGCAGTTGGCGGTTGGTGATTGGTTGAATGGATACATGGCGGCAACCACAGAATCAGATTGATTATGCCAATATGGAAAGAGCAACTTGAAGTCTAATATTTCGAGAAGATGGAAAGAAGGTATGGGTGGATCTGGACATGCTAGGTACATGAGATGAAATTTGACCAGCTGAAAATACAGGGCTTATCCACTGAACTGGGAGATTTACAGAACCCCCACTATTCAATCTATCCTGGGCAGCCAACTTCAGGCAAACACCAAGTTCCCAACCTCACGACAACTTTCAACCAAAACTCAATACTCACTCATAACAGATTGATCTTCTTTGATTGCAAATCTCGTCTCACAAACAACTCGCCTCACAATCAAACACATCAGGCACACCCCGCCCCGCCAAGATGACATCGTGGTTCACAAAATTATTGGACTCAATCCCAGCAGAACTCTCAAAATGTATGTCCACAAGAACATTATAATATAGGCAATATATTATATCACCTGCTAATCACGAAACCAGTTATTCCTGAATCATTTACACTCAAAGAACTCGTAACAGGCGTTGAAAATGCCGTTTCCAAAGCCAACACCACCAAGGAAGCACAGAAACTCCTCCAAGCCATCGAGGCCTGCCTACACCAAACGAACGGCGACTATGAGGATTCAGACTCGGCAAACCCCCTAGCTTTAATTATCTCCCAACTCATCTCGCCAGTTGTGCCCTCGACCAAAGACGACGACACAAATTTAAACGCAGCTTTCAACGAAAACCTCACCAAGTCCGTTTCTCAACAAATTCAACGATCACGAGCTCTCTCAATCCTCGGAATCAAGGCCCTTTCTGCCCTCACCACCCTCACTTCCGCCCAGCTCGATCCTGAGGTCATTCTCACACTCATTTCCTTCGCGGATCCATCACAAGAATGGACAACCGCCGAAACCGCCCAACTTGCTTCAGATATCATCACCAAACAATTCACCACTCATCACAAAAAGGAAGACTTTATTCCTAAACATATCCTTCAAACCTACCTCCGCCCGCTCTTTTCCAAATCCAAACCAGCCTCCGTCACCTCCTCAGGCCGAAAAGCAGCATATCCCGACCAATCCCAGGACGATCGCGGAATCCCAGATGACACCTCTGCCACCAAACCTTGGAAATTTATTGATCTGAGGGCAATCCCAATAGTATCATGGGCAGTCACTGAAGCAAATGTAAAGCTCTCTCATAATAACCCATAATATGGCACCATTTCCCACTATTCTATAATAGAGAACTAACTTTGACCTTTCTCTCCCAATCATAGGACTCCATAATTCAGTCTTCCTGGCCACTCTACATCCCAGTCCTACTAACCCTGGTAGACGACAACGCAACCCCAATCCGGTGCAGAGGCCTAATCATTCTCAATTCCTTCCTCCAACAATTCCCCCAAAAAACGCTGTCCGACTCAGGTCTCGCCAAGGTATTCGAAGATGCGATCTTCCCTACCCTAACGTACCTGCCCAGCTTGACTCCAGTTGACGAGTCGGTTCAGCTTTTAACCCCAGCATACGAGGCGCTCCTCACGCTTGCCTCTAAATTCTCCCCACCAAGCAATCACGCCTTGTTGGACAGAATCTTTCGCCAAGGAATCCTTGAAGGCCACTTCCACGCCAAAGAACATCTACGAATCGTCCAAATCTTGAACACCCAAACCGTCAGAATAGTAAACACGATGGGCATCCACGCAGTAAAGCACCTCAAGGACCTCATCCCTTCCTTAATCGTCACAACCCTAACAGACCCTTTCGCTCCCGCATCACCTGGTATTCTACTCTCCGCCATAAAAACCCTCCAAGCCGTCTTGACAAACTGCTGGCCTCGAATTCCAAACCACCAAGACGAGATACTCAACGCTTTGGTTTTCTGTTGGCTTAATGTCACATCATCCTCAGACGCAAACAACCAACTTCAAGAGGTCGAAAAAGAACTAATCACTTCATCCCGCCTCCTCTCCGCCGTCTTTTCGACAAAGGGGACGTCATCGTCATCCTCCTCCCAAGTCCTCCCCCTCTCTCAACTTGTTTCCCCTTTGATCCAGAAGGAACCATCTCTGGCTCGTCTCTTTGCCCTCTCTGGCTCTGCAGAGCAGCCAACATCCCAGATCCTAACCCCGAAGCAGGACTCACAGCATCCATAATGATCCCCGGACTAGTCAAAGGAGAAGGCAAACAGAAAGAAGAAGAAGAAGTGGCAGTCCTTTTAGAGTTCTGCGACACAACCGATGTCTCCTAGTCAACCGGCTGCTTAAACAGACTCTTACCCCTCAACCACTTTCTATATGCTTTGTACCTCTTCTTTTGTGCGTCTTCCTCGGTTACAGTGAGGGGATCATCCCCAACGTGGACGGTATCAAAATAAAGTGACCAGTCTCCTCCAAGCTGTTCTTCGCCTGCGCGGTGCAGCTGCTCTTGGCGCCCCTTTTCGCTGATGGTGATATTGTTGAATGTATCCAACCCCTCATACTGCCAACTCCCGTTGATGTACTCTTGATATTCCGGTTCGATTTCCGACGCCGGAATCTCGGTTGAAACTACCAACGGCAAAGTATGAGGGTGACTAATGTATCGAGCGTAGTCCTCTGCCTCTGCCGAACTAACCTTCGGGTTAAGGCTTTCTTGAACCACCTGAGTAAAAGTCCACTGAGCGGCGCGAGATTTTTCCAGAGCAGATTTCTTGAAATCTTCATCGCCGCTGTTGTTATTGTAATTGCTGTAATGATCGAGTGCAGAAGAAGCCACCCCGCCCTTCATGATACTTTGAGTAGTTCCGTTTGTCTGCTTGTCACTTTGCAGCCAGCGATGAAAGGAAATGCCGCTGCGAGTTACCGCTGCAGTGGTAGTAATATTAGTAGATTGGGCTGCAGTCCTTTCGTTGTACGAAGAATTGTACTCGTCATCACCCCCAGTAGTAGTCATGGGCAAACCCAGGGGGGGTTCAAGAAACTTGACTCCCTTGTTAGGCTTCTTCTTTTCTTGGGCTTCGGCGTCCGGCACGTCCCCTCGAACCCTGAACGGGCTTAAGTCGTAGCGACCTTCCAGGGTTGCCTTGAAGGGAATGTACTTGATTGTCGAGTTCATTTTGTATGGAAACATTTTGGCAAAGGAGGATAAAGTAGATGGACGGTAGTACTCGAGCCAGTAGTCATCGTAGGCAGCAACTGGATTTGACGTCAGGGTTCCCTTTGCCACCGGAGCGTACGGTGGGAGCACCCGGGGTTTTAGAAACTCGGGTGTGTACCAATGTATGTAGTCTCTCTTTCTCTTTTCCAGCCATGTTCTCGGATCCTCATGATGGAGGTAATAATCGGTCGCCAGATCCCAGAGCATGGGTTGTCCCTGGGCAAAGATGTAGTTGCCCAAAAACAAGTTGTAGGCTTCCTGGCGCTGTCCATCCAAAAAGGAGTTGTTGTAGTATCGCTTGAAGCTCTCAATCATGTCGCGAGAGTGACTGGTCCACTGGTTGATCTTGCGGTAGGTCTCCATGGTGTTGACCAGCTGAGAGCCGCCGTACTGCACGGCAATGGTATCGCCGTGGTCGTGGTACATGTGTGTGAAGAGATTGACGGCATCGGTATCGTAATTGACTGTTGTATCTCCCAGGATGCCGAGCGCATGAAGTTGGTGACCGAGAGCTCGTTTGCCAATCACGAACTGTGCGGCATTGGTTCTGTCTAGGCAGTCGATGCAATTCGTACGAGCCACGCCGTTCTGTACTCTGATAGGGGAGGTGTGTCCATCTCCGTTGTGAAAGAAGCCTGTCGTCGTCACCACGTCCTCTGCGATGCTCTCAAGCGTTCCGATCACGTCCTGGTCACGACTCTTGGCCGCGCGTGACATATCCCACGCTCGGTGAATGATTTTTTTGTCTTTTGGAAGAAACTGATTGAGGTAGTTGATGGCTTTGGTGTATTCGTCGAGTAGTTTGCTCTCTCGGGGGGTCCTCTCACGAGTCTTGACCAAATTTAAAGCGTAGATAGGTGCGCCGTATCGTTCGAAAAGGTTGTCGAAGTGCAAGGCTGCTGCAGTGTAGAAGGGGTCTACAAGGTTGAGTTCTATCATGGGCTTGGGGGTCACACCCGTGTTGTCTTGAGTCCAGTGAAGGGGAATAGAGCCACGGTGCTGCACGTAGGAGGTGTAAGTAGGACTTGCAAAGTATCTGGGTCCTGGAGCATGGAATGAGGTCGTCAAGGCCTCGGATACGATCTGTTCCGTCTCTACGTCGTTGGCCACATATCCCAAATCATTCGCTCCTCTCTTTAAAAACCTGGCACCTGCAAAATAACGACTGCGGCGGGCAATGACTGTAATGTGCGCTGTTCTCCCATAGACTGAGACTGCTGCTTGGTCAACATAGCCATGGATAATGGGCCGGCACCAGTCGTATGGCGCTTTTAGTACTTTAGCAACTGGCTGGAGTAGGTGGCTATTCCAAACAAACATGGAATTGAAGTCATCATCAACAGCGCACGGTTTCCCACTCAGGAGGGCTTCTCGCTCTCGGGTGATGTTGTGTTGCAAAGTGCGAGTAATGTCGTAAGAGTAACTGTAGTAGAAGGATCTCGTCAAGTCCAAGTTGCTCAAAATTCCCAGAAAACGAGATTCTTCAGTGTTGCCGTTGCGCTGGTCCATCTTAAACCCGGGTGAAGTCAAAGGGACGAGGTTCGTGCCGTCGATCTGGTAGACATAATGACCCCCTATCATGGCGACTGTGCTCTTTTTGGTGATGAGGAGCATGTACCAGGGCCCGGTGAATTTGATGAAACCCAATAAACCCCAGGTGGTGCACCGCAACTTCATGCCGCCAGTCCCTCTGTTGCCGTCGTCGATGGTGTCTAGTAGCTGGTTCATATCTTTTAGCGAGTAAACCGTCTTGTCGTCGGTAATGCTGAGTTCTGACTCGTCGTCGTTTGTGCGGTCTATCTTGAGAATGCGGTATCTTTTCTCGGTGACATCGCCGCCTACGATGTAAAAGCGACTGGCGGTTTCATAAAGACTGAACTTGTGCATCTTATGCATCAACCTGGATCTCGGCAACGCGCCATCGGTACCTCCGATGCGGGCCTCCTCATACTCGTCGTCTTCAACACCCATATTCAGACCCTGACGAGATGATGCAGGATCCGGGCTGGAGGTGCGAAGAAAAGGACGGGCAACTGCTGGTTCGTCCTCGTCGTTGTCGTCGTCGGCCACACCCCCACCACCCGTCCGGGAGGGGGCAGCAGTACCGCCCGACGCTACTGACTCTGAATCCGCACTGTTGTGAAGTGGAGGAAACAAAACAGGCGGTTCTGGCGAGTCTCTGATGACATCCGGGGCGTTCACGTTGGGTGTACTGTGTACAGGTACAGGGACTGGTCCAGTTTCGGGAGCCGTTGGAGTGACCATCGAGTTGACGCTCGAAAGGTCGGCTTCCAATGCGTCAGCCATATCTAATTTATTATTTGGTTGTCGTTTGCCAGGTCGTAGATGTTAATCATCAACGGATCAATTTTTTGTATTTTTTTCTTTCTGTTTATTTCATCATATTTCCTCTGGCAAGTAGGCAGGTACGGAGTGAAGGTCGCCAACAACCGAGCCTAACGTCGGCATTGGTAGCACACATGATGTAATTTAGCGGCGGGGGATATCCCTTATCGCAACCCTTGCGCACTGTAGGTTAGCCGAATTAGGTCTTAGACGCTTGGACCACCTGCTCGTCTGAATATGTTTTACAGGGAGTGTTCCATTCTTTCCTCCATTTGCATCTGTCAACTTGAGACTTTGAGATGTTGCTGAGATGAAATTTGGGGTTTGATTAAGTCTCAGAAAATAAACTCATCCTTGTGGATCGCGGGGTCCCGCGGGACCTGAATGCCTGCGTGCCTGCGTGAAACTTTCTGCACGGGAAGCTTCCCGCCAAACATAAATCATTGATTTAAACACGGCTCCGTCGTGCACCATCAAACCACCATCGATGACCGTCTTAAGCCCGGTTGCAACACGTACCACCAACTGTTTCTCCTTTCTCCTTCTTTTCTCTCGGTGCTAGATCTAAATCAGCTTGTCCTGGCCATGTCTGATGCGTCTCAAGTCAATCAATCAATCTACCTCCCGGTACCTTGAGGAAGTCGAGCTGGCTTGCTTTTCCCCTCTCCTCCTCCTTCTCGTCCTTTCATGTCCTTTCTCTTTTCTTGATAGCTATCCTATTGTGCTATTATTATCAATAAAAACGATAGGATAAAAACGTTGACAAAAATAAGCTCGCATTGGCGTAAGAGAGCCGTGGAGTTCCCCATCAGCCATGGTCTTATGCTTCCCCATGCCATGCAAGTTCATGTCCGCGCGTGCAGAGCCAACCTCCTCCAATCTTTCTGTTCCTGTACACGGTCCCCGGGGATTGGGCAACATGTCGGGTGTGGAAGAGATAGGCGAGGAGGATGGTTACACTCATCATGATAGGCTCTTAAGAGAGAGCCGCCAAATGAATTTTGTGCGCACCACTATTCTAACAGAATTTATTACCATAACTACCACGTCGAGGCCGCCTTCTCCTCCCTCTTCTCCGCCTAGCCAGCCAGCCTCTGACCTGAAACCGCCCGATGTCGATGAAGAAGTCTCATCTGTGCCCATTGAACCGACATCTATACCGTCACATAACCCATCTCAAAATCCCGAACCAGAAGCCGGAGGAGAGGACCCTCTACCATCTTTAACGGATTCAATCATCTTTCCCACAGCCACGAGCGCTCTTGATCCAGATACTGGGGCCATGGACGACAGGTCAGTTTCCCCCCTTTTCCTGATACAATCCAGTCCAAACTGACAAATATTTGCCAGTCCATATGTCGTTCACTCGTTTCCACCAACCGCTGGCATTAACGCTGTGCCGTCTCGTCCGCCAGGCGATAGACGTCCAAATCAAGTATTTGCAACTCTTCTCACCGGCAATTGTTCTTCAGCAAAGTTTACTCTGCTTGATGGTGGGCCAACATTGTACTATGTCCCGTTTGTCGGGTGCAACAACGACAAACCTGGATGCTGTCCATTTACCCCCAGAACTATTGATCCCATCGAGCCCGCAAAGGCAGTAATAACATTCTCTCCGTCGATAACTGGGGCTCCAGATCAGCTGTATGCCTATCCCCGACCAACGAATACCAACGATGCAACTTTGGATAGTTGCGCCTCAGATTACTACTCAGTTTCTGGAAGTTGTTGTCCAAAGTACGTCACTCTGTTTGGTTTGTTCAAGCGGGAAAACATGGCGAAAAACAACAACAAACTGACCTGACTTTATAGTGGCTATACCCCATGGACTGCCGCTCTCGGAGGGGAAACCCCTTGTGCCAGTCCGTTGACTTCGAGCACAAGAGCGCCACCCATCACAGCTTCCAGAGATCCAGCGGCAGCGACGAAACCAACCATTGTTGCAACTGGTCTTGTATTCGCGATGCAGTACGCCGTGCAGGGGGAGTCAGATCAAGGCCTTTCACTGTCGGCTGGAGCCATTGCCGGCATCGTTATTGGGTCCATCTGCGGTGTTCTCGCGATAGTTGGACTGTCATTCTTTATCCGGCGCCGTCAAAAGCAATCCCGCCAGCTAGTCGGTCTGAAGAAAGAATTACACAGTAACTTCTACGGAACCACTGCTGGCACCTCGGAGGTACCCACGGCGGGGAGAAGCCCTGCACCCACCAGCGTTCGGGGTGATCAAAGCTCAGACTGGGCGCGCACAACTTTGAGGGACTCGACAGCCTTCGCCAAGGAACAAAATGGTGGCGGGGACAGCGGTGGTGAGAGCTCTTCCCCGGCTGAACTGTACGGAGGCAGCTCTCCTGTAGCGATGTACTCTCCGGACCCCGGCCTTTTCCCACCTAGGAGACCAGTTGGATCACCACCCAGGCCTCGAAAGGGACAACAATCGCCTTTGACATCACCCATCAACCCGAGTGAGATATTCGATTGGCCGTCTGTGACCAGCAGTCCTGCGCTACCATCCATGCAAGTCGGATCAGAGCTGCAGCTAGCCAAACCTCAACGTCTATCAAGAGGGTATGCTAAGGTTGTGTACCAAGGACGGGGTTCAACTACTAGTGTTCCATCAGATCTCGGAGACCACGGAGGACCGGGAAGTGCAGGAAGACCAGCGACAGCTTCAAGCTCCAAGACATCTGCTACAAGACCAATGACGGGTCGGATGCCGGGTACACCTGAGCTGGACGAGAGGCCAAGAGATCGTGAGATGTGATCAAAAACTATCTCCAAAGACTGTGCATACAATCGTGTTTCAGAGCGAGGATGGGCTTTGCATTTGGGAGGATGGAGGTGTATTGAAACTTGGGATTGAAATTCGGAATGGAAATGAGCCACATACAAATGGTGATCGTGTTCAAAGGATTGAACATGACAAAATGACTGACGTCGAAATAGCGGTCACTGATATTTTTTATTTGCTGGGAATATATTTATTGGTGTTTTCTCGTTTTTGCGATCCGTCATTTTCCGTGCCGTGTGTGTGATGTCAGGCAAAAGCTCCTTTTTGTGATGGTGGTAAGAAGTCTTTTGAAATTTTGGTCGTGGTGGACATATAGTTCTAGAGCTATAGACTTTTTTCTGCAGAATGATATCAGATGCAAGTGTTGTCAAATATGAATTGGTGGGACCCTTATTTCTTTTCTAGACCCTTCGTTGGGATGGGTGCCGAAGGATTGCTTGGTAACCAATAGATTGATGAGATTGATGAGATTGGTGATGATCGACATGACCTGTGACGCAGTTTGTCCTCCCCTCACGGCCGACAGGAAAAGCCTGTTTAGGAAGAAAACACAAGAATACCTGAATGAGGGGTAAAAGACTGTACACACTCACACATTCCAGACATGTCATTGTCAGCGTAAATTGGTATTAAAGCATCCATCACCGCCCCCCGTTGAGGGTGATGAGTAGATCAACAACACCAAATAATTTTCCATTTTCAGAATTTCCAAATACCTAATCCATAATGTCTAAAAAGCCATCTCTCTCAAGAAGAATTAGCCCTTCAACTCCCCCGAGCACAACACGCTCCAGACGGAATTTCGAGGATGACTACCCATCAAGAGGTCGTCGTTGCACACACTCAGTTGTCGATGATCACCGCCCCAGAAGGGGAAGAAGCATCGACTCAAATGATACCTACTATAACCCCAAAGATAAATACTATCTCACCGGAAGCGAGGATGAAAACCCCCACAAATCATCACATTCACACCGTCGAGGGAGATCACGTTCACTTAACCCCCTGAGAAGGAACAAATCCAGTCGCCATTCCAGATCCACCTCAACCTCCTCCTCCTTAACTTCTTCCCGCTCTTCATCAACAGACACCGACCACCACTACACCAAGCCACGCCGCCATCAACGCTCTAAACATCGTCATCACTCACCTTCTTCCCGTTCATCCTCACCAACCCTATACTCACGTTCCAAATCCCGAGGACCCTCATCATCTCACCATGAATACGCCCATTCCCAATCATCAAAATCCAGATCCAGATCCCGTCTCAACCCTTTCCGCCGTCATCGTTCCCCTTCACCACCGCCGAAACAACATCATCCACCCAAAACCCCATCAGAAATCTTATTGACAGCAACCAAAATAGCCGTAGAAACAGCTGCACTCACCGCACTAAAACTTCGGGATGATCCATCCCCGCTTATAGGCCCAAAGGGTGGCAAGATAGCTGCTGCGGCTTTGAGCGCGGCTGTTGTGGATACTTTTATAGATAAAAAACATCCAAAGGTTAGAAAGGGAGGATTGAGGCATACGGTTATTAGGCAGGCTACTCAGTTGGCTATAGGGAATATTGTTGGTGGTGGGAAGGGAGGAGGGAAACAGAAGGGTGTTAAGGGAGAGGGTGTGACGGGAAAGTTGAAACACGCGGGGAGGAGGAGGAGATAAAAGTCATGATTGATAAATGTTTTATGAGTGATGATGATATTAAATTAATGTAAGGGATTACAAGCATTCCAGAGTGTCTCACTGTATTAGATAAAACGGGAATTAAAAAGCAAATACTTGTAGAGAGACCGCATATCCCATAGGGATGGAGGCACCGCCTCCAGCGGCGTAAGATGAATAATAATAAAAAGCAAATACCTCTTCAAACGGTTTCCTTCGTAAAACCGACCGAAAGCCTTTTTTCCATCTCAAGTCTTCTAACGGGCATCGTTCTTTTGTGGTTCGGTAGTCCGGTGCTTGAAAACGGCACACCGGACTCTCTCCAACGACGCCCGAACCATCTAAGCCATGCCATGTCAGTAGCAAAAAACAAGTTTCGATTTGAAAAATAAAACTCGTATATAATACTTTATTCCACCCCTTCCTTATTCAAATAAAGTATCATTCCACATACACCAACCCACTCAATCCACCAAAAAGCCGTTGAAGCTATTCCAACCCACCACCAAAAGAAAAAACCGTTGAAGCCATCCCCTCCCTACCACCCTCAAAAATGCGCATCCTAGCCCTCCACGGCCACGGAACCTCCGCCCAAATCTTCCAATCCCAAACTGCCGCCCTCCGCACCAAACTCCCCCCTTCCTACCAATTCACCTTCCTCAACGCCCCCCACCCAGCCCCCCCAGCCCCCGGAATCAAAGTCATTTTCAACTCCTCCCACCACACCTGGTACACCTCCCCCAAAGGCTCAACCCCTTCCTATCCCTCAATCACCTCCATCCGAGCCTCTCACGTCTGGCTAGAAGACTACATAACCCTCAACGGTCCCTTCGACACCATCATAGCCTTTTCCCAAGGATGTTCCCTAGTCGCCACCTATCTCCTCTACCACGCTTTAGAATCCCCCGATGCCCCTTTACCATTCAAAGCCTGTATATTCATCTGCGGTGGTTTACCTTTGGGTATTCTCGAAGATATCGGCATAGAAGTATCCAAAAAAGCCCACGAAATAAACGATGCTTCTTCAATTTTACTCAGAAACAAAGCAACCGCCCTAAACAACTGGGCTGAATTACAAGGAAAAGGAAAAGGGTTGTGGGACGATACTAAAGGACTCTTACATGATCCAAGTATAATTCCCGATGATCAGGATGTCTTTGGGTTGGATTTTACAAAGATACCGAAAAACCTAAAAATAAAAATTCCCACGGTTAATATTTACGGTGGGAAAGATCCTAGGTGGCCTAGTAGTGTTCAGCTGGCGAGGTTTTGTGAGGATACAAAATGTTATGATCATGGTGGAGGACATGATATACCTAGGTCTACTGAAGTCAGTTTGGAGATTGCTGGATTGATAAAGAGGTTGGCCCAGAAGATTGGGGAATGATTTTGAGAGTTGGTTTTTTCTTCTTCTTTTTGTTCGTGGCATGGCATGGTAATTAGATAGACAACAGCAATTTGGCAATCATGAAATATGGATAATAGACATTGTGCTTTCTTATACAGTACGCCTACGCTACATACATCATGAACCCGAGGAACCAAACACCATAACGCTACCAAAATATCCCCTCCACCCCTTTCTACTTTCCCCATTTTTTGTACCCTTCCCGTATATGCGTTACATGAAAATACATGTTTGGGCGACTACCCCAACCAACGGGGACCTCTCTAATACCCCCAATTTCCATCCTCGTCATCCGCAACTTCATAGTCCAAATCTTGAACTCTACGACTCTGCTGCTGCTGAGCCTGCGCCTGAACAGGACGATCAAGCGTAATCCTAACGTCCTTATCGCTGTCATTATGATCACCATCCTCATTCTCATCAATTTCACCCTCTTCTTGGTCTTCTCTCTTGGTAACCGCCAAGTTGCTGGTCCGAGGTGTGGCAGGCGCAGGAGTTCCTGAGGCACTAGCCCAAGCAAGCTCAACTTGTCCCTCAACCCCCGGGATCACACCGCCATTAGCCATCAAAAGGTTATAAAACTTTTCTGCCGTCTTGCGATCCTTAAATTCGATCTCGGTAGAGATCGAGGTGGATATAATAGCGGTGAACTCTCCAATACCCTGTCAAAACAGTCAGTAAAACCTCACCCCACCATAGCAGACAAAAAAAACTTACAAAAAGATATTGTCTCAACATCTCGTCCCTTCCACCCTCGGTGAAATCAACACCCGTAATAACAACCTTTTTAGGCCTGTTATCTAAAGAGTAAGCGGCATAGGCAGCGTGTACGTCTCCAGCATAGCCACCTCGGTGGTAACCTCCGCGACCTCTTGGCACATATCCGCCGCGACCTCTGCCTCTCCCACGTCCACGATATCCACCTCTAGGGAAATCATACGACGACGGTGAGTGATAGGCACCATCGTCATGGTCCACAGTAGCGGCATCCGGGTCCAAGCCCAGGCGTCTGGCTTCATCCTCCAGCATCGCCAACGTCCGCTTCGTATGAGACTGCTCCCCATTTTCATTTGTATCCCCCCCAGAAGTCCCATTCTTCCTAGCCAGCTTGGTAGCCAACTCTGCCTTGGCCCTCGCTGCCTTCTCCAGCAACTCAGCTTGCTTCTGCTCAACCTCCTTGCGTTGTTTCTCAAGCTCCTCCAACTTTTTCTGCTTCTCCTCGTGTATTCTCTGAGCCTCCTCCTGCCTCTTGATAAGCTCCTCCATATCAATCGGCTCAGCGACCTCACCCTCCTCCTCCTCCTCCTCATCTGCGCCTTCCTCCTGCTTCACAAACCCATTCTTGATTGACTTCTTTTTCGGGTCGTCGGTTGGTTCCTTATACCAATAAACCCTCACGAACCGATTCTCAAAAATCACTTTCGGACTCTGATACGCCGCGTCGGCTTCCTCCCAAGTCTCAAACTTGACTACTGCAAGTCGCTTGTACGGCTGCATTGAAACCTCGAGAATGTTGCCGAATTGCGAGAAAAACGCTCGAACTTGTGATTCCTCAAAGTTATCCTCAGGAATCTGCTCCACCACAATGCTAGTATTAGACTTGTCATAACTGGGTCCTTCTGCAGAAAACGCGGCTCGTTTTGTGTAGCGTTTCCCTCCGTTATTCTGGTTCCTTGGCTGTCGCTGCTGAAAGGCTTCGAACCCAACCCCTTCAAACGAGTTGGCAGTTGGCGGAAAGGGGTCAGGGTGGTAAGGAGTAGGAAACATGCCTGTCATAAGTGCATTTGTCGGGTCGTACTCGTCGGATTGACCCCAAGGCTGTTGTTGTGGCATTGGAGGTGGCGGAAGGTCGTCCGTGGTGTGCTGGAAGTTGCAGTTCATCCCTCTGGGGCAATATCCCTTCTTATCGAAATCGCGACATCGGGCTCTCTTCTTTCCTTTTCCTCTACCACCGGCGATGCTGTTCAACATGCTAAAGTCTGGAGCTGGCAGGCCGATCTGCGCATTCATCTGAGTTAATGTTCGCATGAATTCCGTCGCTACGGCTTGGGGATCGTAATAGCCCATTGAGGCGTCTGCCGCCTGAGGAAAACTGTCGCGATCGCCATCAGGAGCTCCCTTGCGAGGCTGCTTGATTAATCGGCCGCTGTTGTTGCTCCCACCAAAACCTCCACCAAACGGCTGCGAGTTTGGATTGTCCAGATCTTGATATCCTCTTTTTCTCGACGAACCGGAGCTGAAGCCGTTGGGAAATGCCTGCGACTGCGGTGGCAGCGGATAGCCTCGACCCTGTCCTTGCTGATGCGCCATCTCAGGACCATCGTCGTAAGATAACGCAAAACCCTGCTGCTGCTGTTGCGCGCCACCACCAAAGACACCGTTATTCAACTGCTGCATTAAATGCGACTGTTGCTGCCACTTTTGTTGTCCTTTCTGTTCTCTCGGGTGCGGTTGCGATTTGGGTGGTCGTAGAGGTGCGTTTGGCAAATACGATCGCTTTTCCATAGCCTCGAAAACATCATTGATAAAAACCGTCGGGTCCTTGCCTATAAGAGTGAAAAGTTAAAAAAAATTGAGCCGAAAAACCTGTGTGCTCAATCGCATCGTCCTCGGCGCATAGAGATAAGACGAAAGTACCCGTAAAAACGAACCTTCTTGAAGAAACCCAGGAACTTCATCCTCCAGTAACTTGCGCACTGCCTTGACCTCCCCGTCATGCTGCAACAATGCCATGACATAGTCCGCAAGCACGTCTGCGTCTGCGTCCGAACTCCGGGAGTGTCAGCGGCCATCCAAAGATTGATTTTTTCCAATCTGCTACAAAAAAAACTCACTTGTTCTCTAGCCTTTTGACAATCCATTTCTTTAGCTCGGGGGCGTCCTCGTCTGGGAACAACATCTTCGCTGTGTGTGTATATTGCGTTCCAGGTTCTATGTTCTGTTGTAGGGAAAAGATAAATACGAGTCAAAAAGACAAGGGGAAAAAATGAACAAGGCTCTCTTTCCCTTTGTATCAACTCGTGAAAATGAGAGAGAGATTAGGAACCGGTAAAAATTTTCTCTAAAAAACTTGTGTAGAAATTCATTACTACACGAAACCAAAGGTGTAGGTGATGAGAGAATCGTAAAGTCCAACGTAAATGATCATGATAATTTGTTACTTTTGGAAAGCGCGTAAACCCTGCAGTTAGAGTGTGGTTTGAAAGAAAATGCCGAGACAGCACGCGTGTATCAGTGACAGGGATGTTCCCTCAGTGGCGTAAAGTGGACCCACTTTGGATGCTTGGGTCGGGTTCAACTACTCAAGATTTTGGAAAGTCCAATGGCTACTTCCAACAGTCAAGACGACAAGTCCTGGTTCACTTCGAAATATACGTAGGTAGGTACGAATATGCCCACCCATCTATTTTTTATCTATGCATAACCATCTTGACCTCGTGACTGTCTACTAAGATGCCGGAATATACAAAAAAAAAAAAAAAAAAGCCAAGATCCCCCCTTTTAAAAATGCCCACTCCCTCATGATATATATGTACATGATTTTTCTTTAAAAACACACTATATGCACAAACAATGTTAATGTACATCCCCAGTCACAGACCACTAATAACCCGGCCAAAGTGGCTTCCCCTTATTCACTCATTCTTCCCGTTGTTGTGCTCATCCAGCATGGCTTTCAGCGCAGCTTCAATGTCCTGGTCAGCATTGTCATTTTCATCCTTTTTGCCCTTCCCCTTCTTCGTCGGTGCTGATGGGTCAGAACTCAAGTATCCTTCCTCGGACCAGACCTTGTCGTATGACACGTTCCCTTGCCTTTGCTCAAATCGTATCCTCCTCTCCTCTCGCGCCTTCTCTAGCCTGGCCCTTCGTTTTTCTTCTCTCGCCCTCTTCTCATCTCTGACCTGGGCCTTGGTTTTCCGTCTTATCTCGTTCTCTTCAAGACTGTGTCCTCCGATGCCAGGCCGCCTCCACAACGGGTCTTGTCTTAAGTTCCCGTATTGATCCCAAAAACCGGCATTTAATCCATTATTCTCACTGGGGGAGGACAAAATACCATCCTCGTCCGTTGGCTGTTGCTTATCTCGACCACCATCAAGGATCTCGTACTCGAGCTGGGACCCAACCCTCTCCATCGTGCTGATTGCACGGACCACTTGAGGACACTTTTCTTTAATAAACTCAAACTCTCTGGCTGCTTCTCTGGACCATAGCGACATCTGTTCAAGTTCCATATACTCCTTGGCCAAAACGAGTAGGGTGTGAGAGATTGGTCGAGGGTAGTGCGGGTGGCTGCCTAAGCGCCGCACTTCCAATGGAAGCTTGTATTCTTGCTTTGAATGCTTGTACCGGTACCAGTACCAACCCAACCACTGTGGCATGAGCTTCTCCTCACAGAGAAGGAATGCGTGACGCCATCTCTTGAGTCGTGCAAGCGCCTGAATGTGATAATTCCAGTTTTTGCTGTCGAGTTCGAAGCCCTTTCGCCTCACCGTGGCAACCAGCTCGATAAGGCCGTCGGCATCCTCAAGTTGTAAATAAAGGCGTTGCATGGTTTTGAGAGGATCGCAGAGACGGAATCTTTGCGAATACATGACCTTTGAATCTTCCGCAGGGGTACCATCTGCATTGACCACGCCCAAAACCGGCTGACCGCGCGTCGTTGTGCGCCCCAAAACGATATTCCAGGTCGCCTTGACTTCGTCATACTTCTTCTCGTAGAAATCGGCAAGCATGATGTTGTGCATAAGCTTGAGCGGAAGAGTCTGGGGAGTAGATCGGTGGGGGTAACGAGTGTTGTACAGTTTGATGATCTCGTGGACTGTAGTAAACCTGCGCATTTGCGTCAGGACAAAGAGCATCTTGGAATACAGGCTGGTCATGGCGAGACGGTCATCAGGCGAACCCTTCTTTTCCTGTTCCAAAACTGCGTAGAACTGCTTTAGGGCCTCTCTAAGATATGACTGGCCGTCACGACCATGTCTGCGCTGCTCAGGAAGCTCCCGCCATCTTCCGAGTGCGTCAATGGCTTTGGTCATGCAGATGGCGCCTCTTGAGTACTTCAAGCCATCCATCAACTTGAGAATGTTTCTGACCACGTGTGACTCGCCAGTGTGAATAAAGACAGACATGAGCAACGCGTAGTGACCAGGAGTTGGCTCAAAGCCGCCCTCTTTCTGTGCAAGCCTGAGTAGATGCAAGGCGTGATGTGACTGACGTGTGTAGAGAAGGGCAAGGAGGAGGTGACTGTAGGTGTCTTGATTGTAAGTTATCTTGAACGTCGTCATGGTCTCGAGCAGTCGATTCACGGTAGTCAAGTCACGCTGCTTTGCCGAATAGCGCAAGAGTACGTTCCACAGGTAGACGTAGTCACCATCAACCTCCTTATCCTTTGTAATTTTGACACACAGACGCTCGGCCTCGGCATATCGATCGTTTTGACAGTATGCCTCAAGTATTGTCATCATCATTGGAGTCCTTGCCTCGACGCCACTCCTCTTGGCCATCTCAAAAAGCTCGAGGTTGAATTGGAGATCACCTCGCCACGCCGCCATCTTCATCATGGTCGTGTAGGTGTACTCATTAGCCATTCCTTTCTCGTAAATTCTGGCAAAAAGGTCAATTGCTGCATCATAGCTGCCCTCTCTGGTGTAGGCGTTCAGCAGGATATTCCAGTTGATGATATCAGGCTCCTCCCCGACCTTATCCATCCAATCTTCCAGTACTTGGCGAGCAGATTTAGCATCTCCTCGAACTGCATGCGTGTTCATGAGGGTTTTGACGAACTTGGGGTCTTGTTGGACGTTTGGGTCGCAGTATTTTTCAAACTCCTTCACCAACCTCATAATGGATCCAACGTCACCACGCCTGGCATAGAAGTTCATAAACTTCAAGTAGCCTCTTCGATCCAGTCTGTTGTAATAGCGATACCAATCCTGCTGAAGCTGCTCGAGTGCTCGGGTGCTTTCCGGGTATAACACGTCCATCATGAGGCGCAAAACAGAGTCACGCATTAGTGTCCTCTTTTTCTTCTTGGATTCCTTTGCGCTGTCCCAGTCTTTGGCAGCTAAAGTTCTATACTCTTGGTACAGGTTGGCCGCAAGCTTTTTGTGGCCTTGCTCGATGCAAAGGGCAATGTAGAATTCGTACAAGCCCATGTTTTCGGCAACATCTAGAAGACGAACAGCAACATTTTGCTTAAAAAGGGGCAGAGACGTTTGGGCAACAAAGCCAAGAAAATTTGTTGCTGCTACGCGACGTTGTGCTAGGTCTGCTTTTGTTGGTTCCTCCAAGCCGAGTGGCGTGGAATCCAAAAACAGCTCTATTCGTGTCGAGATATTGTGAACTTCCGACAATCTCGAAAAGCGCAAGACTTCCCCGTCCGGCAATTTGGGTTCGGGCTCATGCTCGGGCTCAAGCTCTTGGGCCTCGAGGGGTTGTTCCTCTGCTTGGGTTTGATCCTTGATATCCTCTTCCGTGGTTGCGACCACGTGGTCGGCGGAAAAATCGGGATCGTCCTGGAGCATCATCCAAGTCACCTCCGTGAAGGACGGCTTCAACTGCTTCTCATATGCTATCCACGCCTGCAAAACGAGATCCCAAGCGGAGTTCTCAAACCCATAGGCAACCAGCAGGTCCAACGCGTTCCCACAATTACGCCGCTTTAGCGCCATCTCAAATATTTGAAGTGCTGAAGAGACATTTTGGAGTAAAAGTTCCGCTTTCACAGCCGCATACACAATCCTCTCATTCCATTGCCTAATGTTGTAAAGCAAAAACAGCTCATTTATTCTCCACGCTTCCAGCGTACGATTTGAAGTTGAGAGAGCCAGCAAAACATCTGTCCTGTACCGCCGCATCACCTCGGGGTCGAGTTTCTTGTATTGTATCCAAATCTTTTCGTACGGTATTGCCTGGCGAGAAGAAAGCAGCGCCTGAAGCTCTGCCTCAGGAGTGGACTCAAACCTCGGTCTCCCAGTCTCGTCCCTGAGACCGTCTTCAAAAACAATACCGTCCACTTCCTGGCTATCTACCGGCTCTCCGGGCTTTATTGTCTCGGCGTCAGCTTGGGGATCAGACTGTCCGGGAGTCGAGGACATGTAATGGCGTGATATTGGTCTTTTGTGTCTCGAAACGGGTTCAATACGGCTCGACAATTGAGGGTATAATCTCCGCAGCAAGGCAGCAGTGCCGTTTGGGTAGAGAAAGTCGAACAGGAAGGAAGATGCCCTTATCATGGTTGGTACCTCTTTCTTCGGTTCTGGCGGCAACCTTGGTGCCTTTGGTGGTTCTGTCCTAGGCAAGCGCATGAGTGACTGGCACGCAGCAATAACGTCCAACTCGTGTGCGCCATGGTTCCAAAATGTAGTGTGGAGTTGACGACGGCTTTGGAGACAAGCTCTAGTGGAGGGGAGAACTCGTTGTAGGCTGAGGCTGCAGGGCTCAATGCTAGAAGCCGTCCTCTCTAGCATCGTCGCAGGTTTGGCCCAGCGATATCGACACAGTCCCAAAACCTAAAATTGGGAAGGGGCTCCGTCACATCATCGGTCGAGAATCGTCTCGCCGGCTATGGGAATGTCGTCGAGGTCGATTGTGCTCTTCTGGGAGCCGAGGTCGAGGAGGGTTGTGGGGTGGTTGAGAGGAGGATATACGGAATGGGCGCAACTGAACGATGCCCCATGTTCGAGCGTGTCGAGACGCTTCAAATTCGACAAAATTTGGAGCTCTTCAGCTTTGAGCCCAAGGTAATCAAGTCTCAAAATACTTTTGAAGAAGACCTCCAAAAATTTTGGAACACGGCCCTCAGTTGTCCAGGGGTGGAGCTGGCCTACCACCGCCCGTTTGACCCGGCAGAATTATACCATTGGGGGGTACCTTCTCCAAAATTTTGTGCCAGAGGTTTTGTCGTTCGAGGAGCTTGGGCCACTTAACCTACTCACCGCCTTTGGTCCAGCTCACCCCTGGCAAGGTCTGCGGGGCACAAATCCCCAGTTCCCAAAAACTGCCCCACCTTTCGAGTCTCAATTGTAGTCGACGTGTGTTGTTGGGGTCCCCTTCGTCAAGACGACAGAGAAGCTATACAAAATGGATATTACAAAATTCATCGTCTCCCACAGGGAGAAGGCTCTCCTATATGGCGACTACTCGAATTACTGGCAGCAACTCTCGACCAAGCTTGTCAACTGTCGCAAGAAGCTGAGCATCGCAACCAAGAACCGGGGGAAATTCGACCCAAAGAAGTCTCAGGTCACTGCTGAACAGATCGCCGAAAACCATGAGTAGGAATTCATCATCGTGCAAGGGTTATCACGTTGCTAATGTCCCCGAACAGCTATCTCCATCTCCAACTCCTGACGGCCGAGCGAACATGGGCGCAAGCCATGTCAATCAAGGCCACCCACTCGGCCGATGCGAAGGGTATCGCGGGAAGGACGAAATCACACATTGTCTCTCGATTGGTCAAGGGCGCCCGCGTCGCCGAACAACTGGCTGAATCTCTCGCCTCCAGCGGCAGTGGTGCCAGCTCCACCGACGTTCTCGAAGCCCGCGCCTATGCCGCTCTGCTGAGAGGAGCCTCTCAGTTCGAAAACCGAAGCTGGGAAGCCTGTTTGAAGAGCTACGCACTTGCCCGCATCATCTACAGCGCGCTTGCCACCTCAGCCAAGGTTGACATCTACAAAGACCTGCTCTCCGAAACCATCGATCCATCGATCCGCTACGCCTCCTACCAAGCCAAAATCCCTAGGACTGTACCCCTCGCCGAGATTACCCTGAAGGCATTCCAGTCCACCGATTCGGATCTTGTCGAGCGCATCACTGCTCTAAATTCTGCCGTTCTGCAACAGGGTGGCGTTGATGCCAAACAGGCGGCCCCTGCTACTCTGGAATGGAGAGGACGGCAGGTAAAGATTGAGGATGCTGCCATCTCCGCTGCATGGGCGTCTGTGGCTGTGGCAAAGGGAAAATTAGCCGACAAGTTGTCATCGGCTGGGTTATTGCGACCTAAAGATAAGGCTGGAGCATATGATGATATTCTGGCTGCCAGCCAGGACGCCGTTGATGCCACGAAACAAGCCATTGACGAGCTAAAGAGCGAAGGCGTTTCTCAGGGTGATTCGAGGATGCAGAGTCTTCAGATCACAAGGACCGCGGTGAACTATGAGACTATCAGCTGGCGCATTGGTCGCAACAGAGTGCTTGTTGGCGAGGATGACGGCTCGAAGCTGGACTTTGGTGCCACTGCAAGGAGGAAACAAAAGGACGAAGAGGAGGCGGAAGATAGAAGCAAGAACGAAGCTCCTGGCAGACAGATTGGAAGGTTGAAGGAAAAGATTGTTCTTTACGACGGTATTCTCGTGAACATTCAATCCATTAAGGAGTTGCCTGGCGTTGCCAATGACCAAGATCTGTCCGCAAGGCTAGACGCGACCTCGCAATATTTCACCGCGCTCAAGTCAGTTTGGCTGTTACTTTTTTCTATTTCCTTTTTTACCATGCTGACAGTGATCTAGGTCCCTCGCAATATCCAGGTCCCACTCCATCGCAGGCAACGCAGTCAATGCCCTGGCGCTTATCAAGCACGCCCTCGACCTTACTGAGGCATCCATCTCCGTGCTCGGCAATGTAGAATCAACCAACGACCCCAAAAACATTCAAGTTACCAAATCCGACCTCACTCTTCTCAAGAAAGTCCTCGCAGGCGAACTTCAGCGCTCTCGGGCCCTTGTCGAAATCCCCAACCTCAACAAGCCCACCGCTGGCTCATCATCATCAGGCAAGCCCCTCTCCGCCCAGCTTTCGAGCTATCCTGTCGGCGGGGTTGATCTCAACAACATTATTACCTACCCTCCGAAGCTTGAGTCGATTCCCGTTAAGCCCTTATTCTTGGATGTGGCTTGGAATTATATCGAGTATCCCGATAAGCAAGCCGCGAAGGAGAAGGCTGCCGCTCAACAACAGCAGCAGCAAGCTCAGGCTGCTACCGAGACGGGAGAAGCACCGAAGCCGCAGAAGAAGGGATGGTTTGGTTTTGGAAGGTAAAAACAAAAAGTTCGGGGTTGTCACATAAAATCAGTGCTAGATATTTGTACCTTTTTTTCATAGCTGGGTGGTTTAAAGCGTTTAATATCAGATGAGGTTTTATCTTGGAAAAGACAGCTATTACAGTACATACAAAATTTGAGTGCTGAGTGGTGTCCCTATATAGCTGCCGAATCACATCAACTGCTGTGGTACAGCAAGGAAGGAGTCACAACATTACATCACAGGTTTTACTCAACCATAAATACATTTCAACACACATACCCCAATATAAACACCGAATACATATCCATGCCACCGCAACTACTCCGTACTCGGTACTAGTTGTCTCAAATTTTTCTCACCAGCCATAAATCCAACCTTCATAACCACAAACAACAAAACGTTCTATTACATACGACCATACCTCCAAGAAAACTCGGCATCCCGTCCGCTCTGCCCTAGATAAGCTTGGAAGGGCCAGACTAGTACTCAGGTGGGTGACCACTGGGGAATCCCTGGTGTTGTATGTTTTTTTTCCTCCATTTTTGGTGGATTTTTTATGTGTGGGGCCGACTCTCAAGGGGAGATGGATGGTTTGTTTACTTTCACACGGCAGTCTTGGCATCACTGGGTCAACTGATACATAACCCCTATTTTTTCAACTTTTAAACACAACTAATTCAGGGAATTGGAAATCTGAATACGTGATTTCAATATTACCACGAAAAGAAAGAAAAAAAATCCCTAGAAAGAATAAGAACAGCCAGCGTCTTGATGAATCATATCCCAAAAAGGGGGGTGAAAAGAAAGAAAAAAGAAAATAGAAAGAAAAAAGAAAACAGAAACAAGAAAAGATCAAAACACAAACCCTCCGCCATTTCTCTCAAGAGTGTGACGGTCGGGACGACTGGCACTGCAATGACCAATTGACCAACTTTCCAAAAGGAACGTCGAATTGTAAAGTCAGCACTTCACAATTCAATTGCAGTATATATATGGTTTCTACGGTGACCAGCCGTCACAAAGGGCTACAAAAAAAGCCTATTCCCTGAAACCTATCGAATCTCGATATATCGCTTTCTTAAACCATACATAATATGGTCACGAATCGCCTCTCCGTCCATCATGCCGTGAATGTAGGCTTCTCCGAGCATCTCGTACCAGTAGTCGGAGTCCTTGTCTTCATCTGTTGATTCCTTATTAGATTGAACCTGACCCTGAACCTGACCGTGATGATGCTGCGGTGTAGTATTCGCCAGGTTAGGAGTCGGGAGTATCGGGTTTCTTAACCTCCTCTCCCGTCGTTCTTGAGCAAGTCTCTTCCGTTCTTCGCTTTCTTGAAGGTCTTTCTTTGCTTTTCTTTTGGCTTCTTCGGCTTCCTCTTTCCACTTTTTCATGAGCTCGTTGACCACTGCGGTTTCCTCCTTCACCTCCTCAACCCAGGATTCCACTGTCTCTCCGTGTTTGTTTGTCCCCTCTTTCAGTCTTTTCAAGGTTTCCGCGTACCGCAGCTTCCGGAAACAAGACTCCTCGACTCGTGACAGATATTTTCTGCAGGCCTGGACTTTATCTTCCCACTGCTCGTTTTTGAGATCCTCCTCTGTTTTCCGAGCACTTTTGCGAATTGTCACTGGCACAGAGCAACCAAAGATGATGCAGACAAAGTCACCCTCTTTGACGTCTTGGCTTACCAGGCCGAGGGTGCCATTCTTCGTTCTGATGAGACAACGATTCCAAATGACTGTCTGAACCCGCCGGCAAAACTCGGCAATGATTGAGTTGCGCTCACTTGCTATCAGAGCACCTGTGTCGACGGATTCCCCACGCAGGCCCCCCTTCTTGACGGACTCTTTGCACGCCGTCGCGTAGTAATAGGGAAGGTTGCGGTTGTCTTTGCCCCTGTCGGCCACAACCGTCCTCCAGAACTCAGCTGGAGGGTCAGACTTCCTATCAACGACGTCTCTCCAATCCGCCACCTGAGTCCATGTCTCCGGGATAGCACCCAATCGAGCGGGCTCTTTGACCGTCACGACCTCATCAAGAATAAATCCTTCGACATAGAGGCTGTGATGACCTAGAGTAGGCCGTTTGCGAAACCGAAGCTTTTTGAGGTTTGCCTTTGTGTTTTGCGCTGCCGAGTAGTTTCGATGGCCATCCAAAGGCAGTTCAACAAGTGGATCGGCATTCTTCCTTCCCATTCGTTTCATACTCTGCATGCCGGGGTGGTGATACAGAGCAAATGCTGCACCGGAAATGCGTGACACCCACGAAGGTAGCTCAATGTCTCTAGGTTCTTGGTCCGTTTCAATATCCTGTTCGTCATCCAGATGCTTGTCAATAGTATCAGTGCCGGTAGTACCAACTCCGCTGGTAGTATTGGAACGCTTTGCGAGTTTTCTGGCGCTGGAAGGTATTTGCTGATGGCCTGAAGCCACTCCTCGTGATCACCACGTGCTACCTCCTTGGATTTCTTGTAATATTGCTCAATTCTTTTCTGCTTTTGTTCCTTGCTCTCACGGGGTATTGTGAGAGGATCCCACTTGCCCAGTTTCTTTTCCTTCTCGTATTCTTTCCAGAGAGGCTTCCTGTCGCTTTTGAGGTTCTTGTATGGAACGGGCTTCTTGTGAACAACAGCGCTAGTCGCATGTTGTTGGGGAGTTGGTGCCCAGGGCCGGCAGAGAATATCTAGAGCTCGTGTTGGGTCCGTGTTTTGCGCCTGCTCAATACAAAATGCACTGAAGTCCTTGCAAATGTCACTGTATGGTAAGGCATAGTCAACTCTGAAAGGTTTTCGTTCGAGAAAGCTGGTAACCGTTGTCATAAGTAGGGTCTCTTTGGAGGCAGTTTGTGTGGCACTCGAAAGCTCTGCGATCGGTGCTGTATCGAGCGATTGCGAGAAGGGATTATACAGCGTCGCGAGGTTGCGCAGACTCAAAAACCGAAAGACTAGAAACCAGATACTCCAATCCCAATAATGGTCACGGAGGCGTGTTTTGCTCAGTCTCATCATCTTTCTTGGAATTAATGGGGTTCCCCGCGGGCTGTCCGGATTGAATCAACATGCTGTTGGGAACCAGCGTGGATTCCTTGACCGTATTGCGTCGAAAGACCTTTCCTGTGGCCTGAACAAGAACGCTGGCTCCAAGTTCCGAAACATGTTCAAACCACTGGGGTACATGGTTGAATACCTCAGTCTTCTGCATGACCTCAGACAGCCGATGGGTAGCTGTTTCGACCTCGACAAATAACTCAACCGCAACCGCGAAGTGATCCCATGCAATCGCATCCTTGCCACAGTATACAGTGGCCTTGCGTGCCAAAGCAATCTCTTGAACCACCCAGCGTCGTGGGAACCACGGATGCTGCATCAAGAGCAAGAGATATTGCCACTTGGTAGCATTGTCCTTGTTTGCGGCAATCGCATCGAAGTTTTCGAGCTCCATAATATCGTGGATGAAGTTGATTGCAGTCGCGCTGTCGTCGTTGTCTTCACCAAGCCAGGTGCACACTTGAGAAGTCAGATTATAGATCAGTGACATCATCTGGACTTGGTGGTTTCGCTCCTCGTAATTCTCTTGGTTAATGCATATAGCATCAATCCACAGTATTCGATCTTCTTTGGTTCGTCGTAAGTATTTGAGCGCAAGCGCAAGCTCTCGAGTTACCGGCAGTCGGAACGTATTGCGGCCCTTTTTGACACGGATCCCATATTCCTTTGACTCTTGTCCCAAACACCAGGAGAGAGCTTCGTATCTCACAGCAACGGGTTCTTTACCGGTCCAGTTGGTCTGTATGACTCCGTGAACCAGGTCAAAATCGACCTCGAAAAGCTCGCATGTAATTTCCGGTTTTCCGTGACCACCGCCCTCGAGTCGCAGAAGGCGAATGCGTCGTTGCATGGAAGAGAGGCGGCCATATTTATATTCCGGCAAATCTTTCAGGTCGTTGTCGTTCCATGAGAGGACATGGGACCGCGTGTTGCGGGACTCGCTCTCTGAGAATGTCCGAACGTAGGTGGCTCCGTTGAATTTGATTTTGTCCATTTTGTCAAACAGCGTTTCGTGATACGAAAAGTAAGTTGTTGACGTGTTGGGTCGAGAAGACAGCTCCCAGTTGAGAAGTATATATATATATATCCTACCTCCCTCAACAGGAAGACAGACCCCGGCCATCTTGCCATCCATGGGGTTTCGTCGAGTGATTCGCTCTCTTGGCTTCAGCTGTGATACTCGGGGCGGGAAGCCACACTCACCAGAACATGCGAGGCTCTGCCAAAATAGGGGTGATCAAACGAGCTTCGTGGTAAGATATTGATGTGATTGTTCCCCTAACACGAGGCTCTGCCGGAATAGGAGAAAAGGAACAAGGCTCACGGCAAACCATTGATGCGGTTGCATCCTCACAGCTTGACTGGTGGTCGCCACCATCGGATAGTTTGGGGATCATCAAATGAATACATCAAGTTGAGTAGTATTGAGCAGCTTGGCAGTGTCTGCTACCAGAAGGTGAGAAATAAAATGCTTGGTAAACTCGATGGATTGGGTGAAGCTGCAAGAGAGATAAAATGATGTCGTGAGGAGGGCTGAACGCCACATCACACCTTCCTCAAGCCTATGAGCGGCACACCCGGCACACCACTTCAATCACGGAAAGGGCTCCCTGCATGCTAGACGGGGAAATCGATGGACAAGAACCACAGCCTGAGACAAATGTCAGTGTTGATTATAAATATTAAACCTCTATCAAAAAAGTATGCAAACATTGAGCGCTCCACGACTCCTTTGGAAATCAAACCCACCACCCCTTTCCCATTTGCTATTTCCCAAGAATGTACATGTACCACATATTACGAACTACCCAAAATCCTTGAATAAGCATCTTCAACCTCCCCAGCCAATTCCAACAGCGCCACAATAACAATTTGATGCGTCAGGTTCGGTAACCGGTCCCTATGCAAACCAATCCACTCTAGCGGCGGCGTAGCCTCGCCCATATCCCTCAGCTGGGGAGTCTCAATAATCGGCGGCTCCAGTGCTGTATACTCATACTTGCTCTGAGGCACTTTAACTTCTGCCGTGATCTTGTTATCCTCCTTTTCTCCCTCCCCACTTCCATCCTTCTTTCCTGTTCCTCCTCCGGTAACCTTGATAGCAGTCACATTAGGCAACTCCCTACCCCAAGTCTGAGCCAGCGTCTTTGCATGATTGGCCCACATCCCTCTGATGTACGAGATTCGACTGTAATTCCAGCCAACTTCGACTTTACCCTCAAACGCCGACTTGAAGATATAGTCAATGTGCTTAGACTCGGGACGCTGCCATGTTTGCATGACTGCTTCTACCTGGGGAACTTTGAGAATGGTACCTCCTCGTGAACCGGTAGCGCTCTGGACCACGTCCTCCACTGACAAGTCACTTAGGGCCTTGATGGGAGCTCCGGCAGCCGGTGCGCGTACACCAGCTAAACCAATGCGGAGTTGGCCGAGGGTCAGGCCGAGAACACTGTGTATCCTTCCATCATCGATGATGGAAGCAGCAAAGCGTGCCTGAGCGTTTAAGGCTTCTATTTTGAAAATTTGGTGGTCAGAGAAGGTACTGGGGAAGATGCCAAGGTTGAGTGCTCTTAGCGTCACCACGACCTCGGTATGCAAGGAAATGGGGGACTTGAGGATTACATCCCCGTGATCTGAAGGCGGGGAGGATTTGATGCTCAGTCGTTGAATCACGCCTGCCGGCGCGGAAACCGATTTTCGCTTCATGTAGCGCTCAATCTCTTTGAGAGAGGTCTCAAAGTTTGCTTTCCGTTCCTGTACAAGCCTTTGGAAAGCCTGGTACATGGATATGGCTTGAGCCGCCGAGGTTGTAGTGCCAAACAGCTGAACTGCCTCGCCGTCAAAGATAGCCACCAATTTGTCTCCACTTCCATCCCGACTGCGTCGAATATTGTACATCAGGAACTCCAGAGACGTGATATCAGCGACGAGGAAGGCTTGGTAGTCAAACGCACCCTTGACTCTAAACTGGCTGAAGCCAACCGATGCTTGGATCATAGGCGTCTCATTGAGGGCCTGCTCTCGCTCAGGCCACTCAATGGAAGTGCGAAGTTTAAAGTCTTGCAAAGTAATGAACCCGCTCATCCGACCTGCGCTTTCAATGCCAATCATCTTGAAGCCAAGGCAAAGGTTCTGCTCCCAATCAGATGTTTTCTTTGATGAAACCCAAAATTTCTCAATCGAAAAGGTTGACTTGCCAAGCGCTTGTCCAAGGTCCACATTAATCTTGAGCGACGATATAGCGACACTGGCGGTCCACGGGAATGCAGCTGTTCTCGCGACCTGTTGGTAGCGTTGTACCAGATGCCCTTGCGATGTTTCGGTAGCTAGTTTGGCAACAGGAGTGGGCGAAGGCCCCATCATGTCTCTCGGCAGCCAAATCTCGCGGAAAAGCATAAAGTCCTGGAGCTGTTTGGCATTGACAGAGACTTCCATCGGGCTGACCTTCAAAATAGCCGACACACCACTGGTCCCGCTGACGTGTTTGCTGTTCAAGAGCGACAGGACAATAGTTTGGACTTTGAAGCTGCCAGTTGATTCTCGGGAGTACACGTGTTGGACTGATGCCTGAAGATTTGTGAAATTGCCCGAGATAGCGAAAAAGTTGCCATGGTCCATCGAGCGGACAGTATTTACGGTAAAGTACACATCCTCAAAACTGGCAGTTGCTGCCACTCGAGCGATGGGCTGGCAGCTTAGCGAGAATTCCTGTTTGCAAATACGGAGACCGAGGTTGAGCTTCATCCGGCCGAGGACTGTTGTGGGATCAGCGGTGAGGATGCTATCTTCTTCGGGCAATTTGACCTTTGCCACAAGATCCTCTGCTTGAGTGTGTACGCTTGGCTTGTGCTTGCTGTCTCGGCTACTGACAACCTGCTTGATGCTGTTACTGATGTCCATAACCAAGGGGACAACAGAGGGGTAAAGAATGTTGCTCGAGGCGTCAATCTTGACCTCTGCATGGAGTGACGGATCATCTTTACTGTTGTCTCTGTACTCAATTTTCCATGCAAGACCGGGAGACCGCAAGACAGTGCTGCCGGAGGCCTCGTCCTGGCCTAGCTGACCCTGTCTGCTGGAAGCCCCTGTCCAAGCTGATCTTGTGGCCGAGACTAGATCATCGGGCGCTTTCTTTCCTGTGAGCTGTACAACAGCGCCGTCAAACTCTGCATCGACAAGGAGAGACTCAAGTCTCTTGCTACCGAAGATACTCTTTGGCTTAACAGTTAGGGACTTGTCGGGACTTGCAGGTTGTGGGGAGTAAATGACGGGATTCCAGTTCTGGGAGGCTTTCTGGATGTTGTTGAGTGATAAACTGATCGAATCGTTGAGGTTTGCAGCCGGGACTATGAAGCCGGAAGTCAGCCGCAAGTCCAGTCCTTTTCCAGCTGCTTGGAATGCCAGACGGCGAGAATCAGCTTTTGACTTGTAGGCAACTTTTAGAATAATTTCTGGCAGCAAAGCAGAGTTTGGCGAGCGAATATTCTTATCCTGTGATGGGCTGACCATCTGCAGCTGCAAATTCTCAATTGTCAACCCAGCTGATTGCCGCGTTCGAGTTCCGAACTCAATTCTTTTCACAGAAAGAACAAGATCTTCTTTGCCATGCAATGCTCCGTCCTCTGGATTGTCGACAAGCCAAGCAAACTGAATGTTGCAGATCTCAAATGTATAAGTGAATGATGACAAAAAAGTGTCGATGATATCTGTTTCATCAGCTTCCTCCTCATCAGAATCACTGATGGTTATGCGAGGTTTGGATTGCCTCAACTTTCGGAGATATTCCAGTTCTCTTGTGGTGTCGAGGTCTTTGATCTTGTCTCCCATGTAACCCAGGACATCCACGACAGTGGACACTGTATCGGGTGAGAGATTAACTTCAAATGCGTCACTGACGACATTGAAGAACCTCTTATCTTTGCCATCCTCGCCAGGCCTCGAAGAAGCCGTGACGACAGCACCGAAAGCAACATTGCCACAAGAGTTCATGGCTTCAGCTGTACCCTTTTGGATTTCGAAAGCAACGTGGCGCAGGTTGACATTGAATTCAGGATACGTAAGAATAGGGCCATGTTGGTCGATCCGGTTTGACAGCCCGAGGTGAACGCTATCCAACGCGAACAAAACATGGGCAATACGTGCTGTCTCTGACTTCAACGGGCTATGGCCAAAGACTTCCAATCCAGCAAAGGTTAAGTGAATCCCGTATGCAAGGATGTCACCCTCTTCATCTTTGACTGGTGCGGGCACTCTCTTTGGCTCTGCCCCCAAAACTTCTCGAACGTGTGCCTGGATTATCTTTCCTTGCTGTTGAAGCTCGTTTATCGAGTTTGAAATCTCGGGCCTGTTCAAGGCAGACAGAAGACTGTACACTGCGGACGCATCAAGCTGCACCAACTCGAGCGATGCAAATATGTTGATCGAGTGCTCTCCTGGGTCCATATGGCTAACAATTCTGCCATTAATTGGCGGTATTTGAAGCAGTGATATACTCCGCGCGACATTGTTGACCTTGATCTGCATGTCATGGGAATTTTCTTTGATATCAAAATCGAATATCAGTTCCTTGCCAAAATTTGCCGCCATTGCTGCCCTTGATACTGTGCCATGAACTGTATATGTGAGAGATCGTAGCAGGGGTATGCAGATGGTGTATTGATCCATGAACAAAGCTGCGTTGACCCGGAAGGCAGACAGGCGATCGACAATTTTCTTAGATGATGAGACAGAACTAGGTGAATATGAGGGAAACTGGTGCTTGAGTTTGTAGAGCTGCGAGAACTCATCTTGAACCAGCAGATCAATAACCTCTGCAATTGTGATCGGGTCTTGTCTCACAGTAAGGTTCAAGTATTTGCTGCTGGCCGTTGTTTTGATAGTATGCGAGTCAGTGGTCCTGGAAGCTTGTAACTCGTGTGATACGAATACACTTGGCGATTCCAATACCACTTTTGCCAGCTTTTGATGATGGCTTCGAAGACTCGAGCTAACTGATTCACAGCCGAGAATCATGTTGGTATCTAGAGAACCGTTCGCTCCCCGTTTGGCTAGCAACGAAATATTGGCCCCATTGCAGTACGTCTCTGAAGAAATATTGACCGCTTCAAGAAGAAGGGAGCCACGGCCAAGGGATAGGACGCAGTGTATCACTTGCTCCGTGGTCTTTGCTGGCGCAACGGCGGATACAAGAGCGACAGGTTCGGGCTCGGCAGCTGATCTGGACTGCATCTTCTTAGCCAGCTTCAGCATACTATCTGCCAGCTCGCATAATTCCCAGTTCAAGCTGATTGAAGCATCCCCGCAATAAAGGTTGACAAGCATCGTGGGACTGCACGTCTGATCCGGCTGCTGGCCTGCCATGGTTGGTTTGATATCAACTCGAGAGGTCAGATCCAAGATAGTGATCTCATTTTGTTTCGGACCTGGGTTCAAGGCGAGTTGGAGTTGATTAATTTTGCCGACGGCCATCATTGGCACGCTTTGAGACTCAGATTTCCAGGAATTAGGTGGCTGGCCAAACACGAGTCCTAGCAAAACGCTCTCACCAACGTTATCCAGGTCCCAGTTCCGCCACTTTTCAAAGGCCGTTATGACCTCTTGTCTCAGTTGACTTGGGGAGTTGGGACCGGGCTTAAAGCAGTCAACCTTTATCTGGCAGCCCTCAGTGAGAGCCAGTTCTTTCCACATCTGGCGCAGACGCATAATGAGCTTCCAAGAGTCAAATGTACGTAGGTGCTGCGATGCTGATCGAAGGACTGCGGATGGTCGTATTAAAAAGGACGGATCTGGAACCCGTTGGCCAGAAGATACCAACCGCTGGACCAGATTTTGGATCGAGGCGCTTTCTTGTTGAGAAACTTGACTAAACAGCTTCCCAATTTCTGGCCCAAGGATACTGGCACGTTGAATCAGCGACGCCAAATACTCCACCTTCTCAGAAGATGTACTACTCTGAATGTTGCCAATCTCGACATCAAGGTAGGTGATCTCCCTTGTTCCCATAGAGACCAGCACGTTCTCTATACGCGCTATAGCAGCTGCCTGGGATGTTTCCATATCTCGGAATCGTTCGGCGGCCGAGACGGCGATCGACTCTAAGCTCAAGTGGAATGAATTTCGCGATTCTTTTGAATCGGGTTTGAATGAGTCTTCCCAGGTAGTTCGAGCCCTGGAAGTCAGCACCAGCTTTGTGATGGTAACATCGTACTGGTCTTGCTCGTCCATTGGCTGGTCCAAGGCATCAGGATCTGAAGAGTTGATGAGGCGTAGATTGGCATGTGGCAGTCTGACAAGGAGGTCGCCAATCCGCCCCTTCAGATTTTGGTCTTTCTGCATATCAAGGATCTTCGTCATCGAGTCCATTTGAAGACTGTCCAATATGTTATCAGGATCAGATGGTTGCAGAGAAGACAGCAGCGCTGCAACATAACGTAGTGACACCGGATTGCAAAACGCTGTTAATCCCGATGGCAACTCAACTATGATACTGGAGTGAGGGAACTCCTCGCTCAGCCGCCCAGTGTCAACATCATCCAGGCTGAAATCGATATAGTCGAATGCAAATTCATCCTCAACATCTTTTTCCACACTCTGCATCATGGCTTCCCTGTGACTTGGCTTCACGTTTTCGAGGGGAAAATATGGCGCAAAGTATTGACTGGAAAAAGCCACAGTGTTGTGGACCGTGTCTTGCCGCTCTGGATTATCCCCAGATGCGCTATAAAATGCAGAATGTCGGGTGGAAGGGGAAAGCTCTCGGCCTTGCATGGACGAACCGCTTCTATCGCCGAGTTTCTGGTTTGGTGTGGCATGCAGAAAACGATCCGGAAGCTTGCCTTTGGAGCTCTCTTGTCTGGAGTGAAAAGGCTTGACGATACTGCTCTGAACGGAGCTGGCCATCGACAAGAAGGAGGTTTTGTGCCGCAATCTTCGAGAGCTTTGTGAGGTGCCCCTTGATTTCAAAGATGACATGTCATCCCCTGTATGATCCGTAGAAGCCGGGAACGGTACTGGCGGGACGATCTGGGCAGGACGGTCAACCTGTTCAGGGACCAAACCATGTACAATACCGGGAAGGGCCAGAAATGGGGTTCTATGTGTACGCTGGTCATGAAACTGAACAAGTTCTTGTTGGAGCCTTCGTTCTTTGGAGAAATGAGCTTTTCGGCCTATTACTGACAGCCGGATGCTTGTTTCCACAAGCGCGTCTGTCTCAACAGGGTGCTGTAGTCGTGTCTTGAATCTTGTTGCAGACTCGGCGTTCACACATGACAATCTGATGTCCGGAATTGTTATATCTGCTCGCCTAGAGTAGTGCGACCGCGCCCAGTCATTGTAATTGATATCAACGGACCCGGTCTGCAAAAGAAATGCGGCCTCTTCAACATGCACCCAAAGTCGTACGGAATGCAGAAAGACTTTCAGGAACGTAACATCGTAGACCAGAATGGAGGAAAGAGACACTAGTGCATTCTCCTCGTCGTCAAAAGTGAATACGAATGCCTTCCCTGCACTCATTAACGTGGTCAAAAACTCGGTGGTGCACTCCCCCGTCACTGCTCCTACCGAGAGGTCCCAGTTACACATATAAGTGGGCTCCGTTGGGGGAAGCCCAAAGAGCCGGTGTCCATAGATGTTGAGGCCATCGATGAACATCTGAGTGCTCGAGGTTGCGCTGATAGGCGTGTCTGCCCCTGACTCAGCATTACCAAGTGATAAATTTAGCGGAGCGACAGTCAGGTCCATGTCCATGTAGTAATTGGTAAAACGAAGATCAAGGGCAAGACTCGCGGTGTCGATTTGGATGTGGCGTTGAGATGAGTAGAGGTTGGCAGGAAGGAGTATTTTTGGATCATCCGCTCTAATGCTGAGGATAATATCCAAGTCGTTTGACTTCTTTGGGGGTGGTTTGTTGGCAAGCTCGGCCTCTGGATCTCTCTCTTTCAAACGTAACATATCCTGGTGCTCTTCGAGTGTTCTAAAGTGAATGTCATTTCCAAAATAGTTGTCCTTGGCTGTCAAGAAGTAACGAATGAGGAAACCATAAATGTTGAAAGTAGGCGACTGTCCAGCAATGTTCAGAATCAAAGTATCAATGTTCGAGGGCGCTGCGGTGGCATTGTACTGGTAACTTCCATCCATGATGAGGTTTTCGAGACGTCCCACCTCCTTTGAAACAAGAAATGCGGCCTGTGTATTCCAAGGCGGCACGTGAAGATTGATAGATGCAGTTTCTGCCCGTATATCGAATGGAACTTCGTTACGCCTTGGCCTAAAGCTGTCTATGGAAATGCATGTCACGCATTTCAGGAGTGGGCTTGAGATGATAAGATAGGTATTGTCATCTAGATCAGCAGGGTTGTTGACAATATTGGCGTCGTTGAGGTTCAAGAACAGTTGCATCTTGCTGAACTGTAAATCGAGGTGATACTTGAAGGGAGTGAAGGTCAAGTAATCGCTGGGAGGACCACTCGCCCAATCATCGATGAGATCAGTAAGCAGGAATATGTGATCTCGTAAGAGGAAAAGAGACAGATCGTCGCTCGCAATGTTGAAGTGCCATTGTCGAAGCGCGTTCCAGCGCAATGGAGTACTGAGATCGCATGATATTCGCTGCCGGCCAGATCTCCATAGTATTTCGTGGTTTATACTACTAGATATCTCGGCGCTGGGTAGGTCTACATCTAGAGCGCTGGCATAGCCTGACGTCCCAGCTGTCATGTCCATTGAGTACGCGATGGTCGAATCGGCCGGGACTCTGATGTCGAGCCAACCGTAGGGGCGCTGGTGTAACTCGGCCGGTTGTTCTGACTTCTTCGTTCGACCGCGTTGTTTTCGGTCGCTCGAGCTGTGAGCCTTGCTCAAATCTGGCTCTTTCCCTTTCCATCGCCAATTTTTGGACTCCTCTTTCGTTGGGACACGAATAATGACTGGCTCTTCAACTACTTCCATGTAGAACTTGAATTGGGTCGGCACCCGGTACGCACCTGGAGGAAGGTTACTTGCTGGCACGGCATCTTTGCAAAGACTCGGAACAAAGGTGCGCTGAAGATCAGCTCGATGGCGATCTGCCCATGGTCCGTAATTTATTGACCCTCCTTTGATTGACAAGCGGATTGCCCAAGCCGGGGGTACATCGCCGTTAATGTTGTTGGCAAGAGACTGTGACGCTTTCTCTTGTGCAGAGACAGCAGAGTGGAGGACAACGCCGGGCACGTCCCAAAATATCGTCAACGAGGCTTCTGGGCTGTCCAACAAAACCGGTACCGCAGCATATTCTGTTGATGTCCACCTTGATTTCTGATCTTCCGCATCCTCAGATAGGTAGCGCGAAAGACCCTGCCATTGGCCTGCCCCTGGTGCGTGGCTACCCGCTGTACCTATGTCCCTTCTTGACGGAGAAAAAGATTCAACAGAGCCGTTCCAAAAAGGAATCCAGCCCCTAATGCTCTCCCGGAGCCGCCGCCTGTGGGCGCGCAGAAACGACCGAGGGTTTCGCGCCGGCGACTCTTGCGCGGTTTGCTTTTCACGGGCCGCACGCTCGGCTTGTTCCTCCTTGAAATCCAGATTCTCCTTCATTTCAACTACGGGATGCTTGAAATTGAATCGGAAGTACTGACGATAAGGGTCAGGGGTATCAGTCTCCGAAGCATCAACTTCACCCGAGAGCAACTCTGTCTTGACAATCAATATGGCCTTGGTATTTTCATTGCCCATGACCACAGCCGCCTGTTTACACTCCAAGTGTATTGGAAATGTCTGGAGAAACAGGGGTAGGTCCTCGGCATCCTCTGCCCTTCCATGGCCACCATCATGCATTTCATCGTCAGACCCTGACGATCTCGGACTCGACAGCCGCGTTGCTTCTTTACTTTTCCTGGGACCGTCATGTGCATAGCTGGGACGGCCATTGTTGGCTGAAACTGGGGCAGTCGAAGAACTCCTGGATGCGTCGGACCGTTGAGACCGTCGCCTGCGCAGATGAGTTGGAGGTGCTGGGGCAATCCCCTTATCCCCCATTCCTTTGTTTACCTCTTCGGTCCCATCTGCAGAATCGGTCAGGCCTGCAAGAATTGAATCATAAGCTGGGCTACGATTGTAAATGAACCATTCCAATCCGCGAAGCGAGACTTTGATTCGACATGGCGTCTTTCCATCCTGGTGCTTCTTTTTCCCATTCTTAATGTCCACCTCGCGGACCCTCCGCAGCCAGTACGCCCATGTGATGTGTCCATTCTGCACCAGTATTGTCTCGTTATCGCCGTGATATCGAAGACCGGTGAAAAAGATACGGCCGGCGAGCAGGGATATTTGGAGGGCTTGAATATCAATGTAGACTCGGTGCTGGTGCCATGTGTATGTTCTCAATCCCCAGGAAACAATGGACGCGAATACCCTGTTAAAGTACAGTAAAGAAAACACAGATCTGGGCTGATGTAAGTATCTAGATGAGACGGCATTGACTGGGAAATGCCAACTTACAAGACACCGCATCCAACAAGTATCCCAAGGAACGCTCTAAAAGCAGATTCATCAGCCATGGGCCATCAAAGTGTCAATTATGTCGACGAAGTCATACGCGTTGAATTCCGAACTACTATCGAATAAACCCGCCATCTTGAGTAATGAACTGGAGAAGCTTTGGCGACCACCGTTGTTGGGCGCAGCAGCCACCGCGAAGCTAAAAAGAACCCCCCGAAATCCAAGATGCGCCGTCCTCCATAACGTCGAGAGCAGAAAGAAGGAGAAGGAATCTTATTGCATTTCCGTACAAAGTTAGGTTGAAAGTCTTGTTTTTTTCTTTCGAGAAAACTATAAAAATTGAAGTCCAAATAATTTGAGGAAAGGAGCTACCTATCCCAACCCCGGAAGTTGCAATCATTCAAGACAGGGCGCTGCGGGAGACCGTGCGTCACCGACCCCCATTGGTCCGGGGAATTGGGGATTGCAGAAATGTCTTGGCATACGCTGAGTGGTTCGTCACTTGGGGGAGTGAAACGACCCGCCACTTCGGGCAGCTGTCCCCGCCCCCAAACAACAGGAGCTCCCCGTCATACTGCAGCTCTTTAGCTGGAGGTCTGATGGGTCTGGAACATCCATCATCACTGGTCGTCGTCATCTCTCACCAAACACACCTCTTCCCTGGAGCTTTGATATCCACCACCATGCTTTGCGCAGCTTGAGGAAGCTGCTTTTTTTTTTTACTTTTTCTGTCCTCTTCCTTTCTAGGTCCCCACAAGCGGATTCTGTTTAGGTTGGTATCAGGCTCGCCCCGCGTGGCCAGCCCATCGACAAGATGACGGGAGGCACAGGCCGTAGGTTTGAAGCGGCAATGACCGTTGTTGCTGGCGTCGCCTCCATTATTGCGACACTGCTTTCAGTCGTGTATGCAGCTCCCATCCCGAATAACAAACTAGGAACGCTGAAAGCTGACTCGCCTATCTCTCTCCCTTCTAAATAGGTCAATATGGCTACAAACGTAAGGAAGCTTCGAATCCTGCTGTTTGTACCTATCGGGCCACTAACACGAGAGAAATTACAGAAAAAACTACCGAAAACCACTCCTACAGCGATATGTCGTTCGTATCCTCCTCATGGTGCCCATATACTCGATCGCTTCCTGGGCAAGCATGGTCTCTCGAACGGCCGCTTCTATCCTCGACCCAGTACGAGACATCTATGAGGCCTTCACAATATACATCTTCTTCCAGCTCCTGATCAACTACCTGAGCGGCGAGCGAGCTCTTATCATTATGACACATGGCCGGGAGCCTGTCGACCATCTTTGGCCCATGAACTATGTCCTGCCTCCCATCGATATCTCGGATCCCCACTCCTTCTTGGCCATAAAGCGCGGTATCTTGCAGTACGCATGGCTCAAGCCGATCTTGGCCCTGGCAACCATCATAATGAAGGCCACCGGCACATATCACGAGGGAACTATCAAACTTAACTCGGGTTATTTCTGGAGCGGCATGATTTACAACATCAGTGTTACCGTCTGCTTGTATGCGCTTGGCTTGTTTTGGGTCTGCATGCTCAGCGACTTGAAACCATTCCGCCCAGTTCCCAAGTTTTTGTGCGTCAAACTCATCATCTTTGCCTCCTACTGGCAAGGCTTCGCACTTGCTATTCTAGTATGGCTAGGTGTCATCCCGGATAAAGTAGAGGGCCACACTGCCGATAGCTTGGCTGCGGCGATCCAGGATTTTTTGATCTGCTTAGAGATGCCAGCATTTGCGATTGCACATTGGTACGCCTTTTCATGGCACGATTTTGCCGACGACAGGATTGCATCAGCCAGGATGCCCGTTCGCTATGCTGCTAGGGACGCATTTGGGATTCGTGATCTCATTCAAGACACCAAGGAAACATTTTCCGGAGATAAATACCGCTACCGTGTTTTTGATTCTGGTGACAAAATCATGGCTCATGAAGCGTCTTCGTCACGGTTGGCACGGATCAAGGCAGGGATGCGGTACGAGAGAGGCGGGAAAGGCAAGTACTGGATTCCAAGGCGTGATGAAATCAACTCAACTACACCACTCTTGGGTGGCAATGGTGGGCCGAGCAGTAGGAGAAGCGGCTCCATGTCACCTCATATTAATGACCTCGATGAGTTGATTCTTGATCCGGATGAGGAACTCCTCTATGAGAATGCAAGGAAGCTTGAGTATGGGGATTACAACGTATGCACCAACCCCCAGAAACGTATTGTATCTGTTGCTAACCGTTTCTTGCTTTAGTATCCCGTTATCACAGCGACGAAGCCAGCCAGTGAACGCTACATGTCACCACATCCGAGCATTTATCAACACACACCTACAGGGAGCTTTTATCAGCGATCTTCATCCAGCTCCACTCCATCCTTAAATCCAGATGCGCCGCTCGAAAGAAGAAAAAAGCTAGCACCGGATGGTCCACAGGCAGGAGTGAATGACAAGAAAGGAAAGAAGAAGGCTCGCAATACCAGCACGAAGAGTCCCAGCCCTACGGGCCATGGTGGTGCTGATCCTCTTGAGATTGCATATGGACCTGTTGTTGGGACGCACACTGAGATTGCAGAAGATGATTTCAAGGTGGATACAGACGCTGGGCTTCACAAGCCTCATGAGCATGATTCACGGCCACGGCGGAGTTCGCCGCTGGCTTCGAATCATGATAACAGCCCGCTGCACGACGAAGGTACGCAGTGGGCGAGAAAAGATGATCATAATGAGCATGATTCAACCCCTCGATACGGTACCGGTAGTGAGGAGGACTTTGGGAATGTCTGGGGACGCTGAAGGCATCAGGATTGAGTGTGTGTGTACCTGGTGACTCTTATTTTTGATACCCACCTCTTGTCGTTTTTTGCAGAGGTTGTACATGTACCTGTTAAGGTCTCATGTTATATACACATGGATGGATTGGAGCATTGCATTGGAGTTGGTGGTTTAGGCACATGATATATATACAGTAGGCATAGTGGACCAGTGTATATCGGATGCTACAGGTTGCATTTTTTCATACGACATCTGCTAGTTTTGAGCGCCTTCGAGGCAGGTACGTAGGTATCATTGAAATGTTTACGTGCCCCTGATTTGGATGCAAATGTAACCCCCACCAAGAAGCAAATTCTAGACGCTGTCCTCCCACCCAAAAACAGAGCATCAAACTCCCCAATAACGATACAATAATAAACACACTCGGAAATGTTCAGCGAGTGCGGTCTACCTTTGTTGAGAGCAAGTAACGCCACGAACTTGAACATATCCATGTTTTAGAACAGAATCTCTTGGTTCCAGGAACACTCAACAACAACCAGCGATTGTTAGATCGACTGGAACATTCAGTCGATGATATCCATCGCGCCCGTTGCGCGCGTTGGTCATTAATTTGGATGCATTGCTACTCAAACATCCGTTCTTGATGTGCCGCCCAGCAACCTGAACACCTGAAGCAACCCAATGTGGAGCAAAATGAAGCTAAACCCCCGCGATTTGCATGTGGCGTGATGCAGTCAGAATCCGGCGGTCCACTCACGGTCAAAAAACTGATAAGGGGCAACGCAACAAAACCGTTGAAAAATTGGCGCTGGTTTGATTTTGAATCCTGAAACATCCAATCACGGTGCTTTGTGTTGCTTTCAACGGGACCTTGGTTAATTCGTAAAAGAGGGGCCATGGATCAATGAGTGGCTGCTCAACAGCTCGGTAACTCAGCACCTCAGGTATCTCTCAAGTTTTATTTGGATATTTTTATTAAAATCGAGGTTTGTTGCGTGGTTGCTCGTTCCATAACGTTATCTTCTCGCTGGACCACTTACGTCAAGACCCCAATTGGCCCAAGCTCCCAAATCTTATCCTTGGAGCTGGTTCAGCTCAAGTCACAGCTATGAGCACAGTTGTGACTCGCTTCGAGTCACCGGCGAGATTAAACATGAAAACAAGGATTCAATATTCCGTAGAGCTTTGTGATTCTCTCAGCTAGAATGCAAAGCTCATTGTTGCAGGCGCAGGACTTCGATTCACCTTCGCCGGATGAGCACAATGATGAGGGGCAAAACAGGGCTTGACCCTCTCCCATGTCAGTTCCATCAGCCGACGCACAAGTTGCTGCGGGCCACACAAGTTTAACCAATGGAACTGCTAGAAATTATCCTCCATGCCCCACCAATTGTTACCCCTCATTCCTATCCCCCCGCTCCAGGGCTTTCTGAGTTTTTTCCTTCCCTTCGTGGAGAAAAAAGGCCAGCGAGAGCAGTTTCCTACAAAACCCGCCTTCCTCTTTTTTCTTCAAGCTGTCGGTCCGGGGCTGATAGCAAAAGCTCCACTGAGCACTAAACGAAGGTGATCCTGGTTTGCCAGTTTTGTTCGCCCACTTTCGCACTCAGAATACCTTTGGGGAGAAAAATTCTCTGCTCGCAGAGTTTCTTCACCAAACCACCAAACCCAACACAAACCCATTCTAGGAGGTAACTCGTCAATACCGCCAAGATGGTCAAGTAAGTGCCTCATTTTCATCACCATCAACATCGTTGCCATCAAATCCTCTCGAAATGCGCTCTCCGTCGATGCCAGACGGCCTCGCTCTCGTCCTGTCTCTCTATTCTTACCCCGCCCCGGAGATAAGAGATCCGACCAGAGAGTACAGAAACGAAGACAGAGAGAGGCAGAAGGTGTCTTGGGGCAGTGCTGACGATGAGGATTGAGGATGGCAGCGAAAAAGATTATTATAACGAGTGCGGTATTGACCATGGCTTCTTCTAAACAGCTTCACGATTGACGAGATCCGTGCCTTGATGGACAAGCCCACGAACGTGCGCAACATGTCCGTCATTGCGCACGTCGATCACGGCAAGTCCACCTTGACCGATTCTCTTCTGGCCAAGGCCGGTATCATCTCCTCCGGCAAGGCCGGTGAGGCTCGTGCGACGGATACCAGAGCAGACGAGCAAGAGCGTGGTATCACCATCAAGTCCACTGCCATCTCTCTCTACGGCACCCTGCCCGATGAGGAGGATCTCAAGGACATCGTTGGCCAGGCTTCCAATGGTTAGTAATAGAATTCTCGAACCTTGATCAGTCCAAAACACAAAGAAATGGCTGACATCGAAACCAGGCAAGGACTTCTTGATCAACTTGATCGACTCGCCCGGTCACGTTGATTTCTCTTCTGAAGTCACTGCTGCTCTCCGTGTCACCGATGGTGCTCTCGTCGTCGTCGACACCGTTGAGGGTGTGTGCGTCCAGACCGAGACTGTACTTCGCCAGGCTCTCGGCGAGCGCATCAAGCCCGTCGTCATTATCAACAAGGTCGACCGTGCTCTTCTCGAGCTCCAGGTCTCCAAGGAGGATCTCTACCAGTCCTTCTCCCGTACTATCGAGTCGGTGAACGTTATCATCTCCACTTACTTCGACAAGACCCTCGGTGACGTCCAGGTTTACCCCGACAAGGGTACCGTAGCCTTCGGTTCCGGTCTCCACGGCTGGGCCTTCACCATCCGTCAGTTCGCTACCCGCTACGCCAAGAAGTTCGGTGTCGACCGCAACAAGATGATGGAGCGTCTCTGGGGCGACAACTACTTCAACCCTGCCACCAAGAAGTGGTCCAAGACTGGCAGCCACGAAAATAAGCAGCTCGAGCGTGCTTTCTGCATGTTCATCCTCGACCCCATCTTTAAGATTTTCAGCGCCGTCATGAACTTCAAGAAGGACGAGGTTGCCACTCTTCTCGACAAGCTTCAGCTCAAGCTTTCCGCCGAGGACCGTGAGAAGGAGGGCAAGCAGCTCCTCAAGGCCGCCATGAAGGCTTTCCTTCCCGCCGCCGACTGCCTTCTGGAGATGATGATTCTCCACCTTCCTTCCCCTGTCACTGCCCAGAAGTACCGTGCCGAGACTCTTTACGAGGGTCCCCCTGACGACGAGGCCGCCATCAGCATCCGTGACTGCAACCCCAAGGGCCCTCTGATGCTTTACGTCTCCAAGATGGTTCCCACCTCCGATAAGGGTCGTTTCTACGCTTTCGGTCGTGTCTTCTCCGGTACCGTCCGCTCCGGCCTCAAGGTCCGTATCCAGGGCCCCAACTACACCCCCGGCAAGAAGGAGGATCTCTTCATCAAGGCCATTCAGCGTACCGTCCTCATGATGGGTGGCAAGGTCGAGCCCATTGACGACATGCCCGCTGGTAACATTGTTGGTCTGGTCGGTATCGATCAGTTCCTTCTCAAGTCTGGTACCCTCACCACCAGCGATACCGCCCACAACCTTAAGGTCATGAAGTTCTCCGTCTCCCCCGTCGTGCAGCGCTCCGTCCAGGTCAAGAACGCCCAAGATCTTCCCAAGCTGGTCGAAGGTCTCAAGCGTCTCTCCAAGTCCGACCCTTGCGTCCTTACCATGACCAACGAGTCCGGTGAGCACGTCGTTGCTGGTGCTGGTGAGCTCCATCTCGAGATTTGCTTGAAGGATCTTGAGGAGGACCACGCCGGTGTTCCCCTCACCATTTCCGACCCCGTCGTCCAGTACCGTGAGACCGTCGCTGGCAAGTCCAGCATTACTGCTCTTTCCAAGTCTCCCAACAAGCACAACCGTCTCTACATGGTTGCTGAGCCCATCGATGAGGAGCTTTCCAAGGAGATCGAGGGCGGCAAGGTCAGCCCTCGTGACGACTTCAAGGCTCGTGCCCGTGTCCTCGCCGATGACTTCGGCTGGGACGTTACCGATGCCCGCAAGATCTGGGCTTTCGGTCCCGATGGCAACGGTGCCAACTTGCTCGTCGACCAGACCAAGGCCGTCCAGTACCTCCAGGAAATCAAGGATTCCGTTGTCTCCGGTTTCCAGTGGGCCACCCGTGAGGGTCCCGTTGGTGAGGAGCCCATGCGCTCCATCCGCTTCAACATCCTCGATGTTACCCTCCACGCTGATGCTATTCACCGTGGTGGTGGTCAGATCATTCCTACTGCTCGTCGTGTCCTCTACGCTGCTACCCTTCTTGCCGAGCCCGCTCTTCTCGAGCCCGTGTTCCTTGTCGAGATTCAGGTTCCCGAGACCGCCATGGGTGGTGTCTACGGTGTCCTTACCCGCCGCAGAGGTCACGTCTTCAACGAGGAGCAGCGCCCCGGTACTCCCCTTTTCACCATCAAGGCCTACCTCCCCGTCATGGAGTCTTTCGGTTTCAACGCCGATCTCCGTGCCGCCACCTCCGGCCAGGCTTTCCCTCAGTCCGTTTTCGACCACTGGCAGGTCCTCCCCGGTGGCTCTCCTCTCGACCCCACCTCCAAGGTCGGCGCGGTTGTCGCCGAGATGCGCAAGCGCAAGGGTCTCAAGGTCGAGGTTCCCGGTGTCGACAACGTAAGTTTTCTTGGATTCATCACGTGAGAGTTTTATATGGATGCTAACACTTTCCATAGTATTACGACAAGCTATAAACGGTGCCTGCCACTCGGCATATAACTCCTTTTCTTGTGTCCTGAACGTTATTAGGAGTAGGACTCATGAAAATTGTTTAGCGTTTCTTGACGTTAGGCATGTGGGAGGAAGCAAAATTTAGGATGGATGGGTGGGTGCGAAAAAAAAGCCAAACTGCATAGATGATATAGTTGGCATTCATCATTCCTTCGCTAGGGTTTGCTTTGGGGCCTGTTTTTAGTCACGTAGATTATGATTTTATTGCAGAAACTGATTAAAACTGAATGAGAAGAAGTTACGAAAGAAGTTTTTTGGCCTTTGGTTACTATTCACTCTTTTGTTGGAGTGTATTTTTACTGTTAATCGCGAAATCTCTAGGATACCTTCAGATGGGGAGATCAGAATTATTAGCAAGTGACTACACGACCCCATCCAATGAGTTCAGGAGATGTGCTCAAAGCTTGTAAGTGTTAAAAGTGAATGCTTATTAAGAACATCACTGGGTTGATTACCCAAATAAACAAGACCTGAATCTCTCTGTATCTATTTTTAGATAGTACCTGTACATTTCGAACTCTTAAAATGTTATGTTTTCTGTTATTAGACTATCGAATAGTTGCTGTGAAATTGTATTGGACCAGAGCGTCTTGAACCTTCCCAGTAAGATTGCCTAGCTATGAAGCTACTGATCTTCTTGGACGAAGTACCTAGTATGGATGAAGTCTGTTTTTATTTTATTTTGCAATACTTTTGTCTCGTTTTAAAAAGGGGAAAATATTCGCCATAATGTGTATCTAGTAGCTAATGCTGTTAAAAAAATGATCCCAATTAAACACCAGTGGTCTCTACCCACCCTCACCTCCGCCTGCCTTCTTCCCTTTCCCTTTTCGTTTATAGATAGATATATATACATTAAAGAGATTCAATAAGAGATCCGCAACCCCTTGAATGAATTCATGCAGTGTCAGTTGAAGGAGGGCCACAAGGAGGTGGCGCGTCTAACGACCTCAGCTTTTGCGATAACAAACCTGTTCCTGCAAGTGGTGTGGTGCCGCCGCCACTGCTAGTAGGGGTGACAGTGGCTGAGGTTGTTGCAGACGACATGAATGGATTGCCTCCATAACCTTTATCCCCCTTGCTGAGTTTATCATAGAGATTTGGTGTTGTCGAAGCAGTGGTACCAATCATTTCAAGACCGCTCATCATAATGTCTGAAGTCGCGGCACTGTTGCTGCTGTCTAGACTTGCGCTTACACAACCTTGCTGGAGCTGCCCCAGAGAGTATCCCAAGCTGCGCCTTCTAAACTCGTGGTGTTCATCAACATTGCGAGACAAAGAAGAGTGAGGATGTATCACCCTGACGGGTTTATAAGGCGCGAATCTCGGATCGGGCCAGGTAATTTCGTTTCTTAGCTTCTCCTTGCCGTCTGGAACTCGGTTCGCAAATACCACGCGGATGGCTTTATAAAGGTAGAACCTGCCCTTAGATGGGCAACAGATGTGTAAATGAATGAGATAACGGAGTGTAGGCTTGTCCATGGAGGAAGAAGAGGATAAAGTTACCGTCGGGATATCCATTATCGGGCCAGCTGAGTAACTTCTCTGACGAATGAATGTCTTTGTTCCCGCTTCCATACCAGCCAAGTCATAAGGGACAAGGAACAGCTTCACGGCCGTCTTGTTCTGATTTTTGATGATTATTTGCAATTGACCCTTTTCGGGTATGCGATATCTGCCACCGGGAGGGCCGAGAGGGACTTTTGGTGATTTAGAACGACGCTGCTTTGGTCGTTGCTGATTTGATCCCTTCCCTTCATCGGAGACATTTCCCATGTATTCATGGTCTTCCTCTGCGTGGTCTTTTCGCTGCTCTTGGTAGCGCCATTGGAGCTTGCGCTTCGCCCTTTTGTCTTCATCAGAGTTCGTGAGCCCATTTTCGAGGTCAATTTGCCCAACATAGGGGCTTGGTCCGTCATCAGTTTTGCTTCTCCCATGAGACGTGTTTGAATAGTTGTAGAATACTGCGGAGAAAGGCAGAGTCACATGGGACGGACAGCGAAGACTCGGTTTGCATTTGCCAAGACCCAGAACGCCTATCTGTGCCATAAAATCCAAAGGCTTCGATGGGTTGGTAGACATGCGACCCTTGAGAATGCTTTCCTCATATGATCCCACTAAAGAGGCATGATGTAGAGGAGAGGCATCGGAGCTGATAGAAGGTCTTCTAAGTCCAAAGGGTACAGGTGTTTGGGGTGACGAGGTAGCAAGGGATAGAATGGGCGTGGAGTTGACAGAACGCCTTGGCTGGTGTGCCTGGTATGGATGTGAACCTTCACGGCGTAAAGGCGCTTGTCTGTGACCAGAAATATTGAAGGGCGATGAAGCATGCGAAAAGTTAAGGGTATGCCGTCGGGAATGCCCACGAGGACTGTCCGAAGCAATGTTGAAACTGTTGAGTGGCAGTGTTAAATCTACCTCGTCGTTACTCTCGGACTGTACAAGCGGACTCGTCGGTGGCTTGTAGATAAAATTCGATGAGCGGGATGAGCTTAGGGAAGAAGCGCCTGGGGTCCCAAATATATCTCTGCGATAATCGGTGCCACTTGAAAAGTGGAAAGGGTTGAAGTCTCGTGGTGGTGATGTGCCAATCCAGGACGTATTGGTAGGCTCAAAATGGGCAACATCGCCCCGGTCCGATACACCTTTATCTCCGGGACCAGGCGAGAGTTCTTGCGGTGTAAAGTTCCCGCTGTGGAGTGCGGACCGCGGGCGTTCAATGTTTGAGCCCTCCCGCAAAGTGGCCTCGATCACTGGTTCAGCCCATTTCTCGTCTTTCTTCTCGGGTGTTAGAGTTGGTGGGGGTAAGAGACCAGGCGACATGGAACCTGGTGTATGAGGTGTTCGCGGTGAGTTTGATGACAATGTCTTGTTTTCCAGAAACAATGATTCCAAATGGCGATTAGGGACCCAGGTCGGACTTTCTCCTCTCTTGAGGCGTTCAATAAGTTCGGCGCGATCAGACACAGAAACGTTATGCGACGCTGTCTTTTCGGGTGTCGACGGTCCGCAAAATGGGCTTTCCGGGACAGGGCCCTCACACAGCTCAGTTCGAATGCTCTCTTCTGAAAGTCGCCTACTCAAGGACCTCCGCGCAATGTTGGGGGAATCGGTGGAAAATGTGTTGCGAGCAAAGCCATTGTCCGTACCTGCTCCATCGACATCCACCCTAACGTCATGGTGCCCCAGGTCGTCGTCTTCTTGCAGCAGGGGCATTTTCAAAATCGTGGCCCCCCAGTCGAGCCACTTGTTTATACTTGATCAATTCCGTGAGAGTGGAGATGTCTGCGTAAATAATGGCGTCGAGCTCGGATGAGTATGAGTCGAGTCAGGATTTCTGTCACCTTTTGATATGGTTCAATAAGACGCCCATGACGAGCTTCATATAAGCCACCAGAGTGTGTGCTCAAAGGGTGGTGAGAACTGTGTGGTCAAATGAAAGGAGAGAGACTTCCGAAATTAAATCGGCTTTTTTTGTAATCTTCCGAAAGGGAAATGTTGTTGTGAGATTGAGTTGAATGAGCCGGAATCTGCGAACTTCAGATCAGACGTTGGCTGATTGACTCTCATGGTGACGACAAGTCACAGCAACTGAGAACACTAGGCCGGGGCCGGGGCCTCATATAAAGCAGCACTCCGCACAGTATAAATTTTAGGGAACAAGAGCGCGATGCTGCGCCGGCCAGTCTCCGAAAAGCGAAATGTCGTGGGACAATCTGAGAAAACAGAAGGAGCGAAAGATATGCGTCATCGCCACGCCAAAATATGTGAGGAATTGCCGACCGAATCGCTGTGCCTGGCTTGTTTGGGCTGGGGGTGGCCTGTCAGGTGTGCCACTGAGATTTTTATATCCATTCATTTGCCCGGAAATGGCCAAAACGGCCAATAAATCCATTGGATCCGTATTCATGGGTCCGTGGTATGCTGTAGAAAAAGGACACCAAGATGAGGGGTTGTCATTGTTCCTTTCTTGGGAAGGCTTCTTTTCGTCTGTTCAACAAGAAAGAGTCATTGGTCCGTCCGCCTGATCAGATCAGAGTAATGTGAAAGAGCGATGCGTTGGCGCGGTACTTTGACCAATCTCAAACTGGTTCCTCTTTCGTTTTATTTAGCGGGTAGAATTTCTCCCCCAAAATTGTGTGGGGGTGGAGAATGAACCGGCACTTCCTTGCAAGTCAAGCTCCGCCTTGATGTTCACCGCCCGAACTGATAGCAAGGCTTATCGCTCCAGCCAGGCAGAAAAAAAGCAATCTGCCAATTGGAAGCTTCCATTTGATTTCTTTGCGACAAGCAACCATCTTCATCTCCATCTCCATCATCAACATCCGCGAATTTCAATCCTCAACAATCAACAACCCATCATATTACCACAACCATCACAATGGCACCAAAACGCACCCGCGACGAAGACTCAGATGCCACAAAATCCAAAAAGCCCCGAACGGGCTTCCGCGTCGGCCCAGAAAACCTCCCGGACGGCGCATGGAAGCGCAAAGTAACAAAAATAAAAAAGAACCTCATCCAAAAGGCCAAAATCAAGAAAGAATACGCCAAAGTAAAAGCTCAAATAGAAGCCGAGAAAGAAAAACACCCAGTCGTCAATGATCCTATGCTCCTCCTCGACGCTCAAGAAGAAGAAAAACATCACCACCCAGAACACACCTCTGAAGATAACAACACCAATGATCAACCCGCCCCGCCATCACCACAACTTCATCCCTCACGACAAGCAATGCTCGATAATCCACCAACACCAGCCTCAGCTCCAACAGCAGCATTAGACGGCTCAAACCCAAATCTAGACGATCCGACCCATCCAGACCGTCAACCCCGGCGCCAACAACGCAAAAAACTACGACCAGATTATTACTCCAAAGAGCTCTCGGCAGCTCAAAAAGCAAAAGAAGCCGCAGAGAAGCGTCAAGCAGAGATTGAGCGTCGCGAAAAGGAAAGACAGGCGAGAATCGCCGATCGTGAGCGGTTCAGGAAACAAATGGCAAAAGCTAAAGCTCCGGGCTTTAAAGATGGGAAGAGGAAAGTTGGACGAGAGAGCAAGTTGTTATTGGATAGGGTGCAAAGGATCGTCGGGGAAGGAAAATAATTAGAAAGCAGCGCCCAAGGAAAATACCATTTACCTTGTGTGATTAAGCGGAGGTAATGCTGTGGTCGAAGTGAGGAATGCCCAAGAGAGAGTTATTTCGCTATCGGCAACCGAAAGTAAGGGTTTGCTGTCTGTAAATAAGCAGAAAAGTCTGAATTTCTTTTGCAGTAGTTGGTTTGATATTACGATACCCTGACCTCTCGAGTATTATTGTCGTTAAATCGGGGGGTATGACGGAGACGAAGAGATAGAGCATCAATCATTCACTTAACCAAACCTTACATGTTTACATACATACAGAGAACTCAAGTGGTAGTTTGTTTCATATTCATCTTCGAGACCAAGAAAGAAAAGTGAAAAAAATATCGACATAGCTAAAAACAAATAAAAAGGGGGTAATATCTCTTCGTTGTCATGAAAAAGAAAAATGCCGTTCAAGTTAAAAAAAAAAAAGAAAAAGAAGCGAAAGCCGGTTGCCCCTTTCCCAAACCTCCCTGCCGGGTCTCCCCTTTTCCCCCAAGCCGAAGCCAATTTCTGATGTGCGGAAAAGAAAGAACAGAGATAAAAAGGTAGAGGGCCTCCCGTCATCTGTGTGATGCCCATTTGGTGTGCGTGTGTGCTTGTTGCTCTGCTTCGCAAATAGAAGAAAACTATCAATGAAAGTAGGAAAAAGTAAAAGAAAAAAAAAAAAAAAAAAAAAAAAGACAATCCCCCTCCTCCCTTGTGAGATTGCGTGTCATATTTTTCGTGCTGTGGTTGCTGGCCAAAAGTGAAGGATAAAAGAGAAGGAAGGCTGGGGAAAGAGATATATACAATGCGTATCGTCACACAGCGAGTGGCTTCTTCAACAGACCTTGGCTCCGAAAATGCTCTCTCATCCGCCCAGCTCCCATACACTCGCGAGTTATGCCTCGCCGAAAATAACGTGACTGTTCTCGATCAAGAATTGCACTGCCAGGTTTTTCACATGCATATCTGTCATCTCCTTTTCGAGACTGTGGTCCCTCATGATTGTCGGAGCGAAAACCACGGCAAGGTTCTTGGGCGACATCTACAACGTAAGGGTCAGACATTGAGTTCATAGGATATCTAGATCCTGAAAGCACTTACCAAGTTCTCACGTTCCCTGCTGGCAACACGCGCCAAATGGAACATCAGAAATTCAAGGCAGTCACGGTGTTTAGCCGGTAGCATGTTGATTGTATGCCTCATATGAGCACAACGCTCCGACTCGTTTTGAATCACTGTGAAGGTAGAGTTAGCACTCTGAATGCTTCGCTTTGGCACTGCCCCTCGAACTTACTGTTAGATTCCAAGATACGCTCGTACACATCAAATGTGAGCAAGGGAGTTGGGAGCTTCCGGAAGTATTGCTTCAAAACACTCGTGACCGCCGTGATATCAAGATCCGGATCAGAAATATCGAAGTCACCATTCTTGTCAAATCCCTCTTGGATCATCTTGACTTGAGAATTGCCACCTGTCTTTCTGTAGATGCCTTCAATGTCCATTCCACGTAACTCCACTTCCTCGATGCAGCGGGTAACAACGTTGGGTATTTGGCGCCTCTCATAGTCAGCCCGCTCAACCAGTTCAGAGCCAAACAACGTGCTTGGTGACTCGGCAACTGCCGGCATGGCGACATTGGTAATAGACTGGGATTTAGGCATGGGGTGGTTCTTCTTGCCGAAAAACCCGAATCCACCGCCACCGCCACCACCCTGACGAGAATTATCGGTAGGAGCCCGATTCGGTCCTGTGATAGGAGCAGCCGTAATTGGCGACTCGATCTGAGTGACAGTCATGTTATATGGAATGCCGATACTGTCACCAGTAAGCCCAGGATTGTTTGGCATGCGGGCTTGCTCTTGCTGGAAAGCACCTGCTGCACGATTGATGCCCTTGGTGATATTATGAGCGACCTTGCTGGAGCCCTTCTTCCAGTTGAACTTCTTAACCTGGCCCTTGCGAATATTAACAACAGTAGGGCCTTCAAGGATTGGCTCCTCTTCTCCAAGTAGGGTTGTGCCTGTCTGCATGCTGACAGCGTCCAGATTGTTAATCGATTGAGAAGAGATACCCTTCGCGTGACCATAGATACCCAATCCATTTGGTGGGATCTTAATATCGCCATTGTTGACTTGATGCTTGAATCGTTCCTGGATTTGATGGGTAAGGTCATTGTTGAGATCGGCCAGCTGGGCGTTCTTAGAGGAAAGCTGTTCGAACTCGAGAAGAGCACGATCCCGATCAGCAATGGCCTGGTTCTTCTCTTCCAAGAGTTCATCACGTTCCGCGTGAAGCAACTCAATTGCGGCGGTCATGCCTTGTTTAACCTTCTCCAACTTTTGTACAAACTCTTTGATTGCAGACTCCTCTAGCTCACGAGGGTCGAGGGGCTCGTTGGTCTTCTTAGCACGCTCCACGTAACCGGCCAAAACTTCCAATTGCCTGATCATGATTTCTGTCTGAGTGTCGAGAACGGAAACAGTCTTTCTCTTCTCAACCAGCCTCTTGTTCAGGTTTTTGAGGTCCTTTTCAGTATTGAACTGTCTTTCAAGTTCTGCCACACGCTGCTCTGAGTTCCGAAGCTGGCGCTTGAGGAATGCTGGGTCGTCCTGGTTATTTCCCGAAATAGAGATTGGGCTGCTGATATCCGGGACGTGGCCGCCGTTTAAGGGATCCTCGGCAATTGGAGTTTTTGGCCAACGCGGCGAGGTCGTGCCTCTGGTGGTCTCACTCACGCTTCTGCTATGGCCAAGTCGACCGTGATTCGTCGCCGTTTCTGCGCTGTTGTGTCGTCCATGGCGAACAGCATTGGACACGCGACGCAATATTGAGGAAGAGCCTTCATCAGTTCCCAAAATCCGAGCCATGTCTTCATCCATGCTGAAATCTCCACCGGAACTCCAGCGAGGCAGCTTAGGCGACTGTTTGGGTTCGGTAAGTTCATTGACTGAAGACGACGACTCTTTCGGTGTCTGAGCCTGAACCGGAGGTGGTGGAGGTGCTGCCCGTGGCTGCATGTAGGTATCGGTCAATTTAGTTTCAGGGACTGCTGGACGGATCGGAAGCTCATTTCGTGGTGTGCTCTGGCCAGGCTTTATTCCGCCGGTGTCTGTCCTGCCAGAAGTCATCGAGTCAAAAGAGGGCCGGTACACATCCTCGTCCCTTCGCCGAGACTCCTGAGAGACTCTTGGCGGTGTTGTTCTGTCCGCTGGTCCCAACTGAGAGGAGTGATCTATATTCGTAGTAGGCGATAGAACCTCTCTGTTCCGTGGTGGTGCCGGAGGTGGCTTGGAGGGGGCAGCAAGCTCCAAGGAGTTGTTTGAAACAGAGTTGCTCCTATTACTGACCAGTTTTTTGCTCTTCGGGGCCTCTTGCAACCTAAATTCCTCTTCCTGCGGCGTCCTTCCATTTGCAGACTGCTTTCTCTCCTCGCCTTGGATACCAGGCGAGGCCTTGGGATTGCCATTTCTTTTTGAGAGTTTTCGAGTGGGCCGTTCGTACTGCGGGATCTCGTAGTCAGATGATGGCTGTCTCCCTTTTTCTGTGAAGGCAATGTGCGGCGTTGATGCTGACGACTCCGACCTCTTCTCTGGAGCAGGGCTAGGCTTGGATGTAAAGTACTCTGGCCTCTCCTTGTTTCTCCTGCCAGAGTCTGTAAAAGCATCTGACATCGACTGGGGTGTCAATGAGGGCGCAGGGCTAGGATCCAATGCAACAGGAATAAAGAACCCTTCCCCATCAGCATTGAACTCGCCCGACAGAATCGTCGAGTTTCGATTCGCTCTGTAGCTTTGCGATGGGAGAGTGAGACCTGAGTCTTTGGCAGAATCTTGCGTTCTATCTGGGGAGCGGTCGGGCTTTGTGCCGCTGCGTGAAGTTGTCTCTGTTATTCCATAGGCGCCACGAGGACGAGGAGACAGTTCAGTAGGGGTATCAGAGTCGGGAGTCGCTCGGTCACTCGATAAGGGGTTGAGAGGAACGGCATTTGGGGGAAGCGCCGGCAGCGACTTGTCTGTTATCATGGGCGACGCATCTTTCTCTCGCTGTTGTTTCGCCTGGGCCGCAGCTTTTGATTTCTTTCGACGTCGAGCCATTAACGATTCGTGACACGTCATGCAAAATATGCCATGGGAGGTTCGGGCATAGCGCAAGTTCTCAATCTTCCTCTTGCAGTTCCTACAACGGAAGCACGTTGCACAAAAGGCCTGGTCTCCGGTGAGGATGGCGAGGTCTTCAATCTTATTATTGCAAGCGCTGCAGCTGTAGGTGCAATTATTGCAGATGAGCGAGCCATCGCCAAGAAGGAGAAGGTTGGCATCTGAATCGAGGAGTGTATTGCAGGTATTGCATCGGAAGCAGTCGAGATGCCATCGGTTGCCAGCTAACAGCGGACGGATTAGTATACGTAGTTGTGGCATTCAAGGAAAACAAAAGGCGATCATACCTAGTTCAAATGCCTTGCCCTCCTCGAGGATCTGTGTTACGACCGACAGTCAGTATCTGCCAAGCGGGGAGAGCTCCCAGCAAACGGAGAGAGACCTACCTCTCCGCACCCTTTGCAGGGAAAGATATCCTCCGCATCCATTTGGCTATCCAGATAGTCGTCCATGGTTGCCAGCAAATCACAGCAAGATCAAAATCGGAGTCGGGAGTGGAAGCGTCTTAGGTGTGAGGGGCGGGCGTCGTCATGTACGATGAGGAAGGGGAGGAGGAACGTGGGTGGTGCAAACCCAGGGGAGCGAGGTGTCGCATCAATTCACGGGTACGTAAGGTGTAATCCCGTCGGCGACGTCTGGGCCGTTGTACGTTGTATGTACTTCGATCACCCTCCGTCGTTCGTTGTTTGTTGACGGTTCCAGATTGGTTCGTCGGGAACTGAACGAAGACGGGACCTGGGGGAGGAGAGGACTAATCGGGAACACAGTGCACCACCGCCCGGGCAGGTCGTAGATGTAATATTATTAGCGACGGCAGTGCGGTCTCTAGTCCTGCACGAGCAATTTGACGATTCCAGGGACTCGGAGGACCGGCCAAGGAGGACAAGGAGGGGAGCCGGGGCTTGAAGAAGACGAAGAGGAAGAAAAGAACAACAAAAAACCACTGCAGTCGGTGTGGTGAGGTGCTATAATGGAACGGCTGAAAGCCTCTTTTTTGAGAGGGGAACCAAAAACAGACGCAATAATTCAACGCACCGCTATTTCATCACGGCCTGGTCTGGATTGTGTTGTCGCTGGCGCGCACTGTCCAGCGCATTCTATCACAGAGAGCAAGAAGGGTGGAAGGCCAAGATCACCTGGGCAGGGGTGAGAGGGAGGGTCAGGGGCAACTACCCACAAGGGTCGTCGGGCGACCAATGGGGTCTCTGGGGCCCAATGATCCCAACCCAAGGCAAGACTTTCAAGTCCCATTCGTGCCTTTGTGTCAGGCAATTGCTATCGGCAGGTAGAACTTGAACCTTTTCCAGGCACAATTCCGCTTTGTTGTTAAGTTTTTTGAATTTTAATTTTGAATTTTTCAATGGTTTCACAATACAAAACGCCATCACGCGGGATGAGGGGGACCTAAAAGATAACGGATACTAACGGCAATTGGAGCCGTAGGTGGAAGTGGATATGATTTCGTGCCTCGTGCTCACAGACTCTGGGAATCTTTCCAAGTTCGTTCGACCTTCGACAACTTCTTGAATGCCAGCATTGCAGAGTCTTGCTTGCAAATCCCAACATCACTGCAATGTAATGTGCCAGCCACCTCGATCCATCGAACTTTTTTTTACTCATCTGAGCCATGCTGACCACTGCCATCCCAGAATCTGTGCGAATGGGAATCCGAAAAGCAGAAAATAGAAGCACTGTGTGACAAGTTGCTTTTTGCTACACCTACAAACGTGTGTCGGACGTCAAGCGGCACGGCCAACCTCGGCGGTTGTTGAAGCAAGCACCATGCCCCATAATATCTCTCGGATGCCCCCGACAGCATGGCACAAGATGGTCGAATGTTTGACTCCGCCCTGATGACAGTTGTACACCGTACACCCTCCACGTCATCGCCCACCGGTGCTGGTTTGATGGTAGATTTTATTCCTCATCGGGTGGGTTTAGTACACAGTGTTACGGAGGTTACACGTTATCTGCCTCTTCCGCAAGTCCCATGTTTCATGTCTGCGATAACTATTCTCACCATGACGCAGAAAGAAAGAGAAAAAAAACAGTCCCGCGAAAACATGCCATCCGGTGTTTCTTTATAAGAGGAATTCCCCTCGACCATTCCCATGTCTTGGCGTTTCAGACGTGATCCCTGGTCCATGTCTCTTTGAACCCTTCCAAGGATCCTCAAAAATGCCGTGGAACCCACTGCTTCCCGTCCATCGACTCCATCATTCACATTCACTTCTGCAACCGCGCAACCACCATCTATTTTTTGTTGGGGCCGAAATTGGCTCTTATGTGCCAGTACACAGTACCATCGGCACGTGTATGGGTTGCATATGCAAGGCGCTGGCTCGTTACCAGACTTTTAAATCAGCATGAAATCACTGCAACTCTTACGAATCATCCGAGATTTGTTGTTGACAGGAAAATAAAATTCCCCATCAAATTTTGCTGTATCAGGCCAAGATATCAAAAGACAAGAGACACAAAACCTCGATGCGCTAGCAGGGATGGTCATGATTATCCCCCGCGTTTTCCACGACCACACACAACAAACATCATCAATCCTTTAAATGATCATGTCATACTTCCCTCCTTCCCTTCCTCCTTCCCTTCCTCCTTCCCTTCCTCCCTCCCTTCCTTCCATCAAACCGCCCCTAACGTTATTATTAAACCTTTCCTTCCCCCCTATTAATTCTCAAAGACTGAGTGGGCGCCTGTCACAACATAAGCGGGAGGCACAGTCCAGTACATAAACAGACCCAATCCATCCTGATGAACAACAACAACAACAACAACAAACCCGTGTTTCAGAAGGTTACGACCTCATTTATTACGGAAGTACAATTGTGTGCGGCTGGAAATTTAAAACTTGACAGATCATAAAAATTCCGAAAAGGAGAGAGAGAAACTTACATGTTAAGCATTGAAGATTTGTCTCTTTTTGGTTTTAATTACGCTTCTACGTCAGGGACTGTACATAAAACGGCAAACACAATTTTTTCCTTTAGCTAGGCAGAACATGAGACAACAGTTTAAAGGAGGAGGCTCACACATAATACAAACACAAGCCAACCGAAAAAAAAAAACTCGGTAATTTCCAGAAGTAGATGGTAATATATAAGTTACCCCAGAGTACGAAATAATATCCGTCAGTGTAACACATCAGCTGCCCCAGGATATGTATCTACGGGAACTTTGTTTTAAACTTGCAGCGTTGTATAGCTCAGCAGCAGGGTACTTGGTTGATTGTCATTGCTGTCATGCAAGGATCGATTATCATGGATGTTGACTTCCCCCCCGTCCCCCTGACCCAGAGTAAAAGGGTGTGAATCTTCGATGTAGACACGTAACCTATTCAGAGACGATTAGTTACTTACCTACCTTTTTACATGGAATGAGGCCTGCCCAGTTTGGATACAGTTGAAAAGATTTTTTCGACGTAGGACAATCAATTACGTGAGCCAACACAAGATCAACAAGGTAGGTAACGTCTGAGAGGAGAAATATATTTTGTTCTTTGCTACACCAAAGTCAGGAAAATAAAGATAAAGTCGATGGGATATATATCTATTTATCAACCAAACCAAACCACCTCTCCTCCAAAAAAAAAAAAAAAAAAAAAAAAAAAAAAAAAAAAAAAAGAAGAAAAAACAAAAAAAACAACAGAAATTTTAAAAACAAATACCGACAATAATTAA
>MU865301.1:277586-356680 GCA_033297215.1 Podospora fimiseda | reverse complement strand
CAGAGCGATGCCACTTTAGAAAGTTTGTATCAATGATCACTGAACCCACCCCCTTTCCTCTCAAGGTGTGTCCACCTCCCAGATCTTAGAACCCTAGTATCCTGATTCCACGGCGCCGTCTGCGTTGAGCGTCCACTTCCGGCGCAGTTTGTCCCTGTCCCCTCTCTGATAAAAGATTCCAGTTTATTTTTTTTGCAAGCCTATATTCATCCAGTCTTCCCGTTGCAAAAAGCCAGTGTGTGTAAGATATTCGGTGTTTGTCTTTATAAAGGCTCTCGATTCGAATCTTCTTGAAATCACACATTATGCAACCTGATGATCATTTTCATTTCCTGAAAACTGAAGCAAATAAGCAAATAAGCAAACAAGCAAACCAAAAAGAAAAAAAGAACAAAAGACGAAAAAAAAAAAAGGAAAAAACTACCACATGATATATTTCTGCCATTGAATATATATAATAAATCACAGAAAACAAACCAAAAGAGTAAAACCCCAACTTACGAGAAAACCTGGGGTTTTCGTAGCCGACCACACCAACAAGTGGTCGGTGAGCTTTTTGTCCCGTCTACAACCTGACCAAGCTAATATCCAAAATCCCCTCCGACTTCTTCAACTCATCCAACAATTCCTCTGTAACATCTCCATCAACCCCAAGAATCATCAACGCTTCCTTTGCCGCATGTTTATTCTCCGTACCATCAACCGGTCCATCAACCACTGCCTGTCTAGCCTCTCTATTCAACCCAGCAACCTGCATAAAAGTGATATTAATCCCATGTCTTCCCACAACTCCACCAACGTTTCCAATCTTTCCCGGCTCGTCGTAATTGTGCAGAATCAACAAAGTTCCCTCTGGTTGGAAATTCGCCGCGAATTTATCCAGTTTGGAAATAAAAACTTGCTTTCCGCTCACATACCCTTCGATAACCTGTTCATCAAAACCAGTCGACTCCTCAGTGCTGCTGAGACTCTTGAGAGTTACAGCACTAGCATAAGTAAGACCAGAGTTCCCATCACCAGCATGTTTCTCATCAACCGATATCCCTCTCTCTTTAGCAATAAGAGTCGCATTGACAATATTGACATCCCTACCCCCAGCATCACTGATTGAACTAACCAGTCCTTTAATCAACGCCGCGAATAATGGTCTAGTGTTGGTAATACTAGCCAATTCCCCATGATAAACAAGTTCAAACCTTCTTCCACTTCCAAAATGTTGAGTATAAAGACTTCCCATTCTCTCAATCCTATATCATCATCATCAGCAAACATACCCTCCATGTTTTTTCCCCGGGCGATAACTCACAAATTCACAAACGGTTGCAACCGTCTATACTCCTCCGGCAAAATCAACGGCGCATTAACAGCAGCAGTCGGCAACCCCCCTCTCAAAATCTCCACAACCTCCCTACAAACATCCACACTAACATTCTCCTGAGCCTCAACCGTACTAGCCCCCAAATGCGGCGTACTCACAACCTTTTCATGCTTACTTAACTTCTCCGCCCAACTACCACTCTTAACCGGCTCAGACGTAAAAACATCTATTCCCGCTCCAGCAATCAATCCTTCATCCAAAGCCCTAACCAACCCCTCTTCATCATATACCCCTCCCCTAGCAACATTCAAAACCCTTGCACTCTTCTTCATCTTTTTGAATTCCTCTTCCTTTAAAAGTCCAACAGTACTAGCCAATAAAGGCGTATGAACAGTCAAGAAGTCCACCTTCCCCAATACCTCATCGTCTAGTTTAGGTCTCAACTCTGTAACCCCTGCCCTCTTTGCTATCTCAGGCGAAGCATAAGGATCAACCCCCAAAACATTCATTCCCAAACCAATAGCCATCCTAGCAACTTGAAACCCAACCTTTCCTAACCCAATTATCCCTAAAGTTTTCCCACCAACTTCAATACCAACCAATTTTGATCTTTCCCATTTCCCTCCTTTTAAACTTGCATCCCCACGGGGTATATTCCTTGCAGTAGCCAAAAGTAAAGCAATAGTATGTTCCGCCGCAGCCCTTATATTTCCCGAGGGGGAGTTAACTACTATAATGCCTTGTTTAGTAGCAGCTTCGACGTCTATGTTATCTACCCCTACTCCCGCGCGGGCGACGACTTTTAATTTAGAACTTGGTGCGGAGAGGACTTGGGAGGTGACTTTGGTTTCGGATCGGATTATTAATGCGTGATAAGAAGGGATTAATTCGAGTAGAGCAGAAGGGGTAAGGGAACCGGGTGGACGAAGATCGATATCGAGGTTTGCGGAGGAAAGGAGGGATAGACCTTCGGGGGAAAGTTTTTCGGGGATTAGGATGCGGGGACGGGAGGAGGAGGGGGATGGGGAGGGGGGAGGGGAGAGTGCTGAGGGGGACATTTGGAATTGAATTGTTGATGGTTTGTTGAAGTAGTTGGTTGGTAAGTATTTGAGAGAGGTGGTTTAAGAAGAGCAAGAGAAGAGGGAACAGACCTGCCTTTTATGTTTCTCCAAAAAGTTCCTTTGATGACGGACGACCTGTCCCTCTCCCGCCCGATCAAAGTGTACGATCCGATCCCAAGTCCTTCCCCCCTCTTTCCTGCGGGATGTTTCTCAAGTCCTGCAGAAAGATGCAATAACCACAAAATCTAACTGGTTGACCATCCCACCACAAGACACTACATAATGTGACACAGATCTTGGTACCAACAAATGGCTAATAGACACTCCCATTCCCTCCTCTGTCTCTGCAACATTCTATTGGTTTAACCATAAACTCCCCCCTCTTATTATCCAACACTCCTTTGTCATAACCTTCTCACATAACCACAAGGAAAGACTCACGACCCGAGCCAAGACATACATACATATGCAGCCTCTCCAATTCAGTCAACCTTACCCGACCCCTCACTTCCCCCACGTTTAACTAATGCATCTTTCCGTTCCATTTGGATGCATACCAGAGGCACAGAAAGTGGGGAGAAATGCGTATTGCCTTCCTTCGCCAAAGCAATATACCGAGAAGAGAAGTGGGAGAAGCATCCTGACTGGTTATCTTTCATCTTGCACATGTAGATCTGGGGGGTCACGCGCCCGAAAGACGTGCAGAAGTAATGCAAAGGATAAAACGATGTCTTTCATTTCCACGGAAGTGTATCTTCTTCTCCCCGCACTCAGTTCCACTCAGTGCCCTCCTAAAAGTTAGCCTTACCAGTGAACCTCTCATTCTGCACAATCTCAACCCAATAATTATCCGGATCCAAAAGGAAAGCAACATTCTTCATCCGTCCATCAGTAAGACGCTTCTTCCAGTTAACCTTGAGATCCTCAAACCGAGCGCAAGCAGCTTCGAGGTTATCAACAGACACACCTAAACAAATCATTAGCAAAGAAATCCTCCGAGTAGAAAAAAAATACTCACAAATATGTCCAAACCCCTGAGGCTCCTTATTCCCATCATGATAACTAAACCCCTCATCCTTTTCCGTTCCATAATTCCAAGTCAACTCCAACAACCCTTCCCTCTCCGCCGTACCCTCTTTTTCCTCCCCCCCATACCCCAAAAAATACAAATTAAACCCAGCAGCCTCAGCCTCATGAGTCCTAACCAACTTCATCCCCAAAACCTCCCGATAAAACCTCAACGACTTTTCCGCATCCTTAACCCTCAACATCGTATGATTCATTCTATACCTCCTCACATCAGTCTCCTTAACCCCCTCCGTCTCCTCAACTTTCTTCTGCCCAATAATCTCAACCCAATATCCATCAGGATCCAACGCAAAAGCAATATGCTTCATTCTACCATCCGTCAATTTCTTTTGGAATTTATATCCAGCATCCTCGAGCCTTTGGCACGCAGCCTGAATATTATCGACGCTGAGACAAAGATGTCCGAATCCGCGATAGGGCTCCACGTTTCCATTGTTGATCTTATAATTGGGATCCGACTCGGTGCCGTAGTTGTGGGTTAGCTCGATTAAGCCTTCGCGGTCCCAGAGGTTATTTCCTGCGGAAACTGCACCCTGAGGGGAATCGTATCCCAGAAAATAGAGATCAAATTTGGCTTCGGAAAAGGAAAGTTTTTTGAGGAGGGACATGCCGAGGAATGAATAGAATTCGATGGATTTTTTAGGGTCCTTTACTCGGATCCTTTTTGAGGTTATTAATCATGGAGATTCTTTAGAGAGAGAAAAAAGAACTCACATGGAATGATTGAACTTGTAGTTCTTGAGGTCAGTAGTGGCAGCCATGGTTGCGAATCCTTTGAGTATCACTTTTTATTTTATTTCATCAAATCAGTATTCTTATCTTTTCTTTAGTTTCAGATTGGAAAACATACCCGGAGCAAATTTTGAATGAAAAGGAACTGGTTGTCTCTTGCAATGCAAACGAGGTAAAAGAAGTCTCAACTTCTGTGATGCCGCACCGAGTCCTGAATAACTCATGTGGCGTTTTCTGAGAAGAGAGTTTGGCGGTATCCGGGAGGGGAAAGGGTAAATGGTGTGATGGTGCAACAAGCTCGATTGAAGCGGGGAATAAGGGGAGAGGAGAAAGTTCGGGAATTGATTTGATTAGTGATGAAGCTATTGATGTTAATGTAATTACTGTTATGAATTACCACTCTCCCAATCCGGGAGATAAGAGCTCTTCTTCACTTCATCAGCGACTCAAAACGTGCAATCCTCCTTTAAACTCGACAGTATACACTAATCTCTCGTACATCAATTTAAATTCCCACTTACTTCGGTCATTTCTACTCAAAAGGCCTCGACTTGTTCATTCCCGTTGTAAAGGTGGGATGAGGTGTACATGTAATTACCAGACATTACACTGCGGGGTAGCAATGAGGAGCTTGGGCCCCATTTTACCCCGCCATGTCGGATCATCAATCACTGACGTCAACATATTTTGAAGCTGTACTCCGTAATTGATAGGAGCTTGCATTCTCCCTCCATACTAGGTATTCGTACAATCACCAGGAGCCAATTTGCTACACCCAAAAAGTAATGCCATTAATTCCATCTTAAAGGTTCACCGTATACTCCCTCCCTACCGTCCCCTCCCCACTCATCAACTTTCATGACACTCAACCCCAGGACGCCTTCATACTCCATGATAATAAAAACATCTTCCTAAAAAAACAAGACACCCCATGAAAAGTGATGATGATGCTATGCGTACAAGAAACAAGACAACACGCCGCAAATTATGCTGTTTTTTTTCAACACCCAACTCAAACCATTCCTGTTGTTACACGTAAGGAACCCACTCGAACAGGCCGTCTACCTATGACTTGCCGCCCTTGCGCTTCTTGCGTCTGTTCTTCTTCTTACTTCCAGAACCGCCGCCGCCGCTCTTAGTATTGGACGCTGCTCCGGAAGAAGGCCCCCCTGCTGTAGCAGATTCCTCTCCGGCGTCGGGCGAAAGAAGAGCTTCATCCTCTTCGTCATCATCCTCAATTGCTTTGCTAGATGAGCCCTGCTGATTGTTGTTATCCCTCGAGATGAAGAGGCCAAATGTCGACCTGCTTTGCGGCTTCGGCTGATCTGGCGAGGTTGAAGCCGTGATCGCAAACTCGTCATCATCATTTGAGCTCGTCGTTTCCAAAACCACCTTCCTCACACCCCTCGATTCCACAATATTTTCCGTAATGCTGCCACTACGAACATAACCTCGCTTGGGAACCAAGTTGTTGTTGGTGGTGGTGATGTCATTTCGTAAACTCCGAATGCTCTCGCTGCTGGATACAGAGCGCTGTCTTGATGTGGCTTCTGTGCCACTTGACTCAGTTGGACTCTGTTTCGATGGGGTCAGATTGACCTGCTTGGCCGTCTCCAAGTTTAGCGTAGGTACCTCTCCGTTGGCTGGCGAAGCCAACTGGACTGTAACGGTAGGACTGGCGGAGCCGTATGTTTGATGCAATGCTTGAATGCCGTCCTTTCCTGTGACCTGCGGTCGAAGGAGGCTGGTGGTTTCGTCACCTTCCTCTTCCTCCTCGACCAATACTGTTTCCTCAATAGCACCTTCGGGCTGAGCAGACCGGGGTGCTGAAGGAACACCAGTCCCAGGCTTGATTTTAACCGTCGTTGACCGCGTATTCTTTGGGTTTGTGGCGGGATTTGACGGGCCGAGATGCTTCAGGTGTTGTCTAATGTCTTCAAAGTTTGCGCGAACCGGAATGGTAACAGACTGGCCGTCAAGTCCAGATGAACCTCTACGCATCATGATCGTCGCGAGTTTTGGGCTGGTGGAGAGCTGCGGAGAATCGTGACTAGCGGTCCCAACCATTCCAACAGACTTGTAAATACCAAAGGACTCATCGTTTCCATCGCCGCCGGTGGAAGGACCTTGGTTGTTGTTGTCGCCAAATTTTCCGTACTGGTCTGCAGACTGCCTGCGAGACACCCGAGCTTTCGGAGCGGGAGTCAGCCGGCGAATAGCCTTGTGTACATCAATATAAACATCCGACTCATCAATAATTTCCCTATTTGACATGTCAGTATGCGATATACATCTCAGATTGCTGGCCTTGAACTCACTCTCCAATAAGCTCCTCAATGACATCCTCAAGAGTAACAACACCGAGAGCTCCGTGGTCTTCACCTGGAAATTCCGAGACAAGAACCATGTGGGACTTTCCCTCCTGAAAAAAGTTTACAATATCCAGACAGCTGGTCTCCGGGCGGGTTTCTGGGAGAGTGGCAAGCGGGAAATCCTTGACCAATTTGGCATCTTCGGGGTCGTAAGTGATCAGAATCTTTACCAACAACATACCAACAAAGTTGGTTGGGTTTCCAGTCTCGTGAATCGGGATTCTCGAATATCCAGCGGATAAGATCATGTCCATGGTCTTTTCGTCAAGTACCGTATCCTCTGCCATGACAAACACGTCATTCATAGGTGTCATCACGTTGGCCACTGGCTTTTCCTTCAAGTCCAGCACCGCGCTGATGATGGTGACCTCGTCTTGATTCAAGCGCTGAGACACCTCGCCAAGGTTCTTGTGTAAGGTCACAAGGGTTTTCAGTCCGCTCTTTTTGTAGACGGTGCCGTGATCTTCCCCCAGAAGTTTGTCCAGAAGTTTCGCAATGGGCCAAGCAATAGGGGCCATGAGATACATCATTACCAAAACTGGCTTGGACATGTAGCCTCCGATTTGGAGGCCATAGCGCACGCATAGAGATTGAGGAATAACCTCACCAAAAATGACTATCACACAAGTGTTAGCGATAACCGGCAGGGACGGCCCGGTTTGATATCGCACATACCAATCAGAACTGTTGATCCCACCACGGCAGCAATTCCACCTCCGAGGCATCGGTCTAACACAACGGGAAGTGTCTCATTCACGATAACATTTGCCAAGAGAAGGGTCACGAGGACCCAATGCTTTCCCCTCTGTAAGAGATTGTAGACTCGTTTCGCGTTTCGTTGTTGGGATTCGTTGGGATCCCGGGCCATGACCTGAAGGTAGATGCTGTCCTGTCCCATGAGACTGTGTCCAAAGTTAGCAAAACGAATGGCCTTGTAAAGGATTGCGGGAATATATAATACGCACGCAATAGTTAGGCCAGCAAATGCGCCTCCTGATAACACCAAAACAAGAGATGCGATATAGAGTACCATGAGACCTTCGCCTTCACCATCTGGGTCGCCACCACCACCACCATGTCCCCAGGTTCCAACAGGTGCCGCGTAGGCTGTCGATAGGGTCATGGAAAGGACCCGCGCGAGGCCGACGGCGGCAGAGCGCACCGCAAAGAGGCCATTGGGACGTGATGATGGGATGCGAGTTCGTAAGAGGTGTTGGCTGGACGCCATTGTCGTCATTGCCAGTCTGGAGGCGCAGCAGTGAAAAAGACACGCGCAAAGACAGTCAAACTCGAGGCTTTTTGCACGAAATAAAATCTCGGGGGGCTCAATCACTCATTGTATCATCCGACAAGAACCAAAATGTTTCAAAAATTGTCCAACTTTGAAGAGGGAGGTTAGACGCAGATCAAAAGTTGCTCGAGGCAGTTGCGGAAAGCGGGTCAAGTTAGCGCCTGAGTGTCTGTTCTGGTGGAACCTGCATCATGATTTTATTCCGCTAACGATATGCCCGATGACGGAACCATGCCCGCCATGATTGCCTTTGTTTGGTTGGCTTCCCAACGGTGCAGTACTGTTGTAACGCTAAAACGGCACAGGCACGGCTCGGCTTGTGATCCGGTGCAATTCGCTGAAGACTGCGAGCAGATTGCGCCAGGCACGGTTTTGATATCAGAATGATACTTGATTTACGTGGAAAGCAAAAACTGGTATCCCTATATGTACGACCAAACTCTGGATCAAGTAATTAAACTCTTGTACCACATTTTGTGGTCTTTTGAAATGAGCTCTCTTTTTCAGTCTTTTTTTTCCTTATCTCGATCAAGAAAAAACTTTATAGCGCCGATGCAACGGCCAAGCACAAGATCCCCTCAAAACCCCTGCTTACACTTGCCCTAAAAAAATCCGAAACCTCTGACTAAGAACCAACTGTTATCAAAACTCAGTGTTGGAGATAAAAATGACCAAGAAACAATCATTCTTTGACATTGGCTTGTCCTTCCATTTTAGAATTCAATCTCCCGGTCTCGGTGGGTAGGTATGAAGGATCCGGAAAAAATTGACGTTGAAGGAGTTGGCCGAGAGGTCCAGACCTTGGGTTGACCCTTCCCCAAAACTGCTTGGGAGCTTTGATCACTGGGGACCCCCACCTTCCCCACAACGCAACTCTCCCGCTTTGGGCAGCTGGGCTCCATCCAACCCGAGCGGAATCTTTGATTTTCATCACGTGTGGTCGCGCACCCTCGCGTGTTCCCCAACCTTCAATGTTGCAACAATGCAACCATCGCGAGTTTGACGGTGAAGAACTCAAATACCAGGTAACTCCACGCACTGTCGGCGACAACTCTCTTTCTTGAGAGGTACATGCACATTTTACCTACCCCATCATTTGAGCTCGCATTAAAATCACCTACAAATACGCTCAACAACAACATGGTGAGTACGCGGAGAACGGCCGCTAGCTCCCCTGCTTTGGCACCCCGGGAGGAGGAGAGTAGCAGTAGCTCCGACGGCGATAGCGACATTCCCAACGGTGACTCTCGTCGGGCACCTATTCCTCGCAAGAATATAACGGTACAATCACTTCGAACTCCAGTCAAAGCAGGTAAATCTCACAGCCAAAAACGACCAGCCGCCGAGTCATTACGCTCGTCATCAAAACCAACAAAACGCAAGAAACCAAATTCGGACGATGACGACGAGGTGAATCCAAGTGTCCTCAATGCACTGAATGCGTTCACTAGGTCAGGCGCCACGCCACTTCCTCGAAATGCTGTGGAGGTGGTCTTGGGCAGCTCCAATCGGCACCGGTCGACTAGGCGTGACTCCAGTCACGTGGAGGAGACACCACAACCGACCAAACAACCGAGTTCTGACGTTGTGTCAGGACTTGCCGGGGCAGACGATGACTATGAGCCACCCAATCGACTAGGAGGCAGCCCAGAACTGGGCTCATCCGTGACAAAGCCACGGCAGATGGCCAGGGTTATTGATCCATACGACGTACCACTGTCCGAACCTCCAAGTCCTCCTCGCCAAAGAAAAACCATCAACGGCATCACTACACCTTCAGCAGCTCACCGCACTTCGGCACCTGTCCGCACTTCAGCACCAGTTCGGCCAAGGCAGTCCATATTATCCGCCCCATCGCTGGGAGGCGATGAGATTTGGTCGTCCGTGGAGGGGGACGACACAGAGGGAAGCGATGACGAAGAACCCTCAGCCAACGAACCGATTATTGTCCTTATTCAAGTTCCACACATTGTGGATTTCCAGCAGCCGCTTCGAATCTCCAACAAAATGCTGAAAAAGATGCGAGATATTATCGGGAAGGAGGTTTTTACTGGCCGGGGTGACCAGTGGGAGGAGCGTTTCCGCCTCTCTAAACCTCCCGAGCCAGTCGCGAACCTCGAAAAGGCCTGCTTCGAGTGGATCTATGACCTCCAAATCACTCTCAGCGACATCCCAAAAGTTGCAAACCTACAGAAACAGCACGATGTTATTTGCAGCAAGAAGGGCCGCCATCTTGATAAAGAAATGGTTGGTGTTAACAAGAGCATTCAAGACATTACTCGAGGCGATCGAATCGACCAAGATAAAGATCTGAAAGATGACTTGATCGAGTATATTATCCCACAACTTGTCGTTACCCTTGGTGCGGCGTTTTTCCTTGGTGCTGTTGGAACCGACCATGAAACATACCTTGATCTAAAAGTTGGGATCTTTACCAACTTTACGGTCCAATATCTCACTTGGATCACCGCGTGGATTTCACAGCTGGTGAGAACTCTACGGGTGATTTCTGACCAAGTAGATTTGAAAACTGCCAGCCAGGAAAAAATTCGAGAAATTAATTGCCTCGATAAATTTCATGCCTGTCTCAGGCTATGGAAAGACGAACTGCAAAAGGCGATTGATCCGATCAACGACCGGATCGACAAACTCCAGAAGGCAGAGCGGGACAGGGCCATCAGGGCGGAGCGCAAAGCTGAAGAAGACAAGAGGATCGCCCAAGCACACCAGCAGTGGGACATAATTGGTCGCGACATTGAGGAACGTATCAAAACACAACCAAACCCACTCAGTGAGAAATGGTTTCGATCCACCCAAGGGATGAGTCTCGCATCGTCTCCTACCTCGGCACCGGCCACAAGAGTTTTTTCGAGTACGCAGTCAGCTCGCTATCCATCGTCCACCACGGCATCGAACGGATACACTGCTCGGACAGGGCTGTCGACCCTGCCGCCAAACCAGAGGACCGGTAGCCCCAAATACTCATCCTGGGTTCCCAACCCCAAACGCCAACAGCTAGTTGCCAATGCCGGTTTTCCTCCAAGCTCGCCAGCTCGCCGGCCACTTCCTCCACTACCCCCGCATCTTTCAAGCCCGCAACGCCAGCAACTTGAAGAGAGCGAAGAGGATGACGAAGATGACGAAGATGAGTTCCCCGCCCTCGAAGACTTGAACAATCGCAGAAAGGGAAAAGAAGTCGAAGTCAGGCCCGTCGAAGAACAAGAGGAAGACGAAGACGAAGCAGAGGAGGAGGAGGAGGAGGAGGATGGCGACAATGATGAGGATGACGAAGAGAGTGAAGACGACGATGAAAATTTGGACGCCTTTGAGAGCCCATGGTATGCATGCTAGTGGATTTCCTGACCCTTATTTCTCCTTTGTCGGCCATTTTATTTTGCCGATTTCAGCTTTTTCGTTTATCGTCAAATTTAAATTTGCGATCTATTCTTGTTTCGATCCTTTACTTCAAACAGGATTTTTTTCTGCCAGATTTTAACATGCTTGACAGGCCTCAGTCCGACCTCGACTTTCTCCTCCAGAAATTCCACGACGTCCGAAATAAGGGGATTAGGGTTACCAACAGCATGCTAGACGACTGGGCCGAGACTCTGGAGGTTACAAGGAAGGATATTTGGGAACAAAAAGCAAAGTTTGAGAAGAAGGGGTTGCTTCCAACTCGGAACTACTGAGTCTTTGAAGAACTGATGTTGAATGATAGATATTGGTGCAGGTATTCAGCATGGCGAATTTGGATCCAAACACGAATCGGAATCAGTTTTTCATTGGGATTGGCATCCTGCAGAAGACTGGGCTTGTGTCGATTGAGGAGGAGGATGGACCGGTTGAGGAGGGCAAGACCGTGTAGGGGACGTGGAGAAGATGGGATTCGTTCTTTCTTCGGCAGAACACTCTTGTTGAGTAGTTTTGCAGTTTGGCGGGCGAGGAATGATTTCTTTTTGATACCCTTTGGATGTTTGCAATTTGGAGTTGCTTAAACCAGTCTGCCACAAATGGCGCCACCACCTGGGAGAGGGTCGTCACCGGCTCGATGTCGGGTTGCTCGTGGGGATCGTCAAAATTAGTATTGGGGGAGACTGGTTAGTGTTGAATATTATCAATATAGCATCAGAACTGAGATGGTGGTAAGTCATGCCTTCCAACTGCCAATTTTTGAGGATTGCAGGCATCTTTTATTATTGATGTGAAGCCCATGTGTCTTGGCCTCTGTACCAAGTCATTGTATGCTGTTGATGACTCCTCACTTCTCCCCAATTTAGCTGGGAGATGTTTCTTATGATATTGTCATTCTGGCAAAACTCGGGAGCTGGTTTACATAGCACGTTAAAATATAACGATCAGCAAGGCTAGCTTGCCCTCAATGTTGGCATTACAGTTGTTCCCTGCAGACTGTGCACGGTCGGATACACAAAATTCAATGGCTCGACCCGGTGGACTGGATAGGTCTCGCTTCACTATCAAATGTGGAATGGTACGGCCGGGATTATATGACGATTATTTGAGGTGGCCCTGTCTCTATCCGTGTGGTACATGCAAAGGGGGGAAGTGATCTTGTCATCTTCCGGGTCCTTGCACATTGTGTGTGTTCCTCGAGTTTTATATCCATCCCGTCCCAGGAAATACCCGGTTCGAGGATTGATTCTGATACATGTGTTCGGCGCCTCAGCCGTGCGTGCCGAGTCATCGAACCGTTGAACTTGGGAAGCCATGATGCATCTGATTGGTTGGAGGGGTTGTCACAGGTTTTTTTGCCGTGTATGCAAATGCGAACGAATAATGTTTGAGTGAATGATGTGGAAGGCACACACGGGAGGGAAAAGGAGAGGTTCCAGTGGCTCCAGTCCAAGTGATCAATTCCTAAGCTTACCCCTGTCGATATCCCCACTCCTCTCTACCGCACTCCACCAATGATCCCCCGGTCGCCCACTCTAGGCCCGCGCCTTCTCTGTGCCGGGGGCGTTGGCAGACCTGGCAGGCTCCTCTTTTTCGCTCTTCTAATCTTCTCGAATCTCTTTCACACACCACACTCCTTCCTCCTTGATGTTGTTATAAGACGAAAAAGGTGAAAAAAAGAGGTTTCGATTTGTGTCAGACCGTCCGAGTTTTCACACCACCACACACAACATTTGCTCTTTTTTTTGGGTTGTTCTTTTTCCCGATTTGTATTTTTCGACTTCTCCAAATTTCCCTCGTTACCGCCGAGTCTGAGCTCCATCCCCCTCGCAACGCAAAAGCGGCAAGAATAATTTCCAAAGTGTCGGTTGCGATCTGGGAATTACTGCGGCTCTGAATATCTCAAAATTTGTAAGTTGCAGTCATTTCATGTTGAATTGAGTCTTGTATCGTGGCCTAGCTTCTCATTTTTTTTTGTTTACTTTTGTCCTTTTGCTCCGTAGCCTCACCCTGATTTTTTGGTCACAAAGCGGCGCTTTGTGGTCTTGTTCTTTTCCTTTCCTTCTTGGAGCTGTTTAATTGCACATAATTTCTTAGTTCCCCACCACCAAGCTACCAGTACACCTTTACTGACATCTACTTGTTAGACCCGCAATTTTGTTGCTTCTCGTCTTTTCTTTCTTTCTCTCCTCTTTGCTTTGCGTCCGTTCCGAATCGCATCTAGCCCATCATGTCCGACGTTGAAGGCAACGAGGTGGTCCAGCAGGTGGTTCAGTCTGAACCTGCCCGCGATGAGGACTCCTCAACACCGACCCCGACCTCACCCAGCGTTGCTTCTCCCTCAATTGCTTCGCCCAAGTCGACCACGTCGAGCACCACTGGCGTGAAGCCCGCCGCATCTACAGCTACCACCACTGCCACTCGGCGACCAGGCGCAACTGGCACCGCTGCCACGAAGTCGACTACAGCCTCAAGCACAAGAACCAGTACGGCTAGCGGCCTTGCTAAGCCCTCCACAACACGCCCAGCAGCCAGCACAACTTTGACAAAGCGTCCCCCGACCTCGGCCTCAACCGTCTCGTCGCATCGCTCCCAGCCTTCCATGTCCGAGGACGAGAGGAAGCGAACCCCCACTACAGCTGCGCGCCGCACTTCCACTGCGGTTGCCCCTGCTGCCAATTCTCCAAAGCCCAGGACAGTCAGCAGCACCACCGCGTCCACTACTTCGGCTGCAAGGAAGCCGGCCGCTGCCTCTAGCACTGCAACAGCTCGGCCAACGGTTTCCACCACTCGATCCACGACAACCGCTGCTTCAGCCCCGTCCGCCACCACCCGTACTGTTACTCGGCCGTCAGCTACTGGTGCGGCAACTGATGCCGCGAAGAAGCGTCTTTCTACCGTAGGGACTTCTGCCTCCGGAAGCACCGCCAGACACCTCTCTCGTCCATCTATCGCTTCAAGTGTCTCTAGTGTTACAACAGGCGCCGCAGAGTCGGCCAAGGAGATTGAAGAGTTGAAGATCAAGCTTTCTGCGAGCGAGGCCGAGATCGCTGAGCTCAAGAGCCAGATTGCCTCCTCCGAGGAAAAGATCACTGAGCTTGCAGAAAAGGCCAGCGCAAACCAGGTCGAACAGCAGAGCTCCGGGGGTGCCATTGATCAAGAGGCGCTTGAGGCTTTGAAGGCAGAGCACGCTGCTGAAATCAAGACCTTGAAAAACCAAACGGCCGAGATTCAGGAGAAGCTTGCAGCCGCTGAGGCAGAGCTTGCTGCTAACCAAGACCAGCTCGCTAACGCTACCGGAACGAAAGACTCGGCAGATGCTGAGATCGCGGCTCTCAAGTCTGCTCTCGAGAAATTGCAGCTCGAGGCGAGCGCGAGACAGACGGAAGTTGACGAGCATCTCGCCAAGTCGACAGAGCAGCATACTGCCAAGCTCGAGGCGCTCCAAAACAGTCTGGCTGAGGAGCACCAGTCAGCTCTTCAAGCCCTAGAAGCGAAGCACGCCGAGCAGTTGGCTGGAGGAAACACCGCGCTTCTTGCTAACCACGAGCAAGCCATCAAGGATCTTCAGGCCGACCACGAAAGCGCCCTTGCTGAACTTCAGAAGAAGATTGATGATTTAACTAGCTCCCAAGCCGCTCTCGAGAGTGCGCACGAGTCGAAGCTTGCCAGCGAAGCGGAGGCGAGCTCTGCCAAGCTTGCCGCCTTGGAGACTGAAGTTGCAGAGCTCAAGAACAAGCTTGAGGCAGCAGAACAGAGCGCAGCCGCAGCCCAGGCCGAGATTGAGGCCAAAGCTGCGTCCATTCCTGCTCTCGAGACTCGCATTGCGGAGGTAGAATCACAGTTGGCTACGGCCAAGGAAGAGGTCGCCAAGGCCAACAGCGCGCACGCGGAGCTTGAGAAGCTGATCGAAAGTCTTAAGGAGGAATCCGCCTCCAAAGACGCCACCATCGTCAAGTTGAAGGAGGAGAATGAGACAGCCGCCGACCATCATCAGAAGCAGCTTCAACAGATCAGCCAGGATTACGAGAACGAAATTGAGAGCCTTCGTGGGGATGCCTTTTTCAAGCGAAAATTCGAGGAGTTGGAGACAAAACACAATGAGCTCGTTCAGTCTCAACAAGAGGCAGCTGAAGCTCATGCCAAGGCTTTGGAGGCTGCTCAGGCCGAGCACCAAGCTGCTATCAGGGCGCTTGAGGCGAAAGAGGCCGAACACCAGCAAGCCTTGGATGCTTTGAGAGCTAGCCACGCTGAGGAGCTGGAGGGTGCCAAGAGTGCTGCTAGACAGGCGCAGGAGTCAAGCGAGGAGGAAATCCAGGCCGTCAAAGCGAGCCACGCCACTCAGATTGAAACACTCAAGGCTCAGAGCGAGGAGAGCCTTGCCAAGGAGATCGAGCGCCTCCAGGCGGCACATGCGGACGTTCTTGAGAACCTGAAGAAGGATTCTGCTGTAGAGAAGGAGCAACTTGCTGCCAAGCATGCTGATGAGCTCGCCGCCGCGGTTCAGGCTGGTGGTCAAAGCCACGCCGAGGAAATTGCCAAGCTGCAGGCTCTATTGGACGAGCGCAACGAGCAACACACCAAGGAACTGGCTGAGGCTAAATCAAGTGGCGACGAGACCCTTGCTGAACAACTTTTGCACCTTCAAAAGCAATACGAGCTCAAGCACGCTGATGACCTTGCCGCCCTCGAGGAAAGCCATGCTAAGCAGCTGCAGAAGATCAAAGAGGAGCTCGAAACCAAGCACACTCAAGAGCTTTCGCAGCTCACTGCCCAGCTGGCCACCGCAACCTGCGCCAAGGACGATATCGAGGCCAAACATGCTGAGGAGTTGGCTCGGCTGACGGCTCAATTGGATGCCGCCAACCATGTGAAGGAGGATCTTGAGGCTGCTCAGGCTAGGCTTCTCCACGCCGAGGGCAATCATGCCTCTGCCCTTGAGTCTCTGAGACAGACTCTCGAGAGCAACCACGCGGCCGAAGTTGAAAAGCTCATCGCAAACCACAACGAGGCTCAGAAGGCTTTGGTGCAGGACGGTGATGCGAAGTTGCAGGCTAAGCTCGATGCTCTCCAGAACCAGCACGACAATTTCCTCGCTGAAGTTAAGGCCAAGTATGCGGCTGATTCAGAGGCTGCTCTCAGGGACCTCGAAAAGGTACAAAATGCCAAGGCCGAGACTGATGCGGCTCTTGAGGCTCTCAAGGCCGAGAATACCAAGGTGCAGCAGGAGCTGGATGAGATGGGCCAGGCGCTTGCGCTGGAGAAGATGGACAAGTTCACGGCTCAGGCCGAACTCGACGCCGTCAAGAATGCCAGACCTGATACTTCCGAGATCGACGCCCTCAGGGAGAAGTTTGCTGCGGCCAATGCTGCCCAGGAAGAGCTCAAGGCTCAACTGAACTCCGCTAATGCTGCTCAGGAAGAGCTCAAGGCCCGCTTGGAGGCCAGCCTTGCCCAGTCTCAAGAACTGTCCGTCAGGGGCTCTGCTGAACTGTCAAGCCTCAAACAAGAGTTGGCCATTGCTCACAAGGAATTGGAAGCAAACAAGCTGGAGGCCGATGCAAGGCTAAAGGCCTCGGAGGACAGGTTCAAGACGGTGGAGGAAGGTTACCAAGTCAAGCTGAAGACTGCCGAATCGGATTACAAAGATATGCACGACAGCATGGCCTCACTTATTCAGGAGGCGCAAGAAGAGAAGAAGATTATTGAGGAGAAGGCTACAGCCAAGGAGAAGCACCTGAACGACGCTGAGCACAAGATTGCCGAGCTTACGGCTCAGCTTAAAGTGCGGGAAGCAGAACTCGCCGAAGCCAAGGTACATCTGGATAACCGCATGTGAGTTTGTCTCTGTGAGACGGTAGGCTGACATGCGATATTCCTAGACCGCAACCGAGGCGCCCAGAGGACTGGCAGCGAGCCGATTTGCCAACGCTCCTGATGATGTCAACGGCGAGGAGGAACAGAACGGCGTCGCTGGTAAGCCTGAGCTGACCGAGCCAGACAACTCTTCAGCAGCACTAGCTACGGTGCGGACTGCCAAAACGTTTTTTAATCCTTTCTTTCTTGGCCTGAGAGTGGCTAACACGGCACGTGTGGTACAGCTCGCAAAAGCACGAACTGAGCTCCATCAGCTCGCCGATCTTGACGACGACATGAGGGAGCAGAACCAACGCATGCTTCAATCCATCACGGACGTGAAGGCCTCTTCTTCGTTGCCAGCATCTTCCTAGTTGAAGAAGACGACGACGGTACCGATGTCAGCATCATTGTTGCTGCATCAAAGCAGTCGGGCGCTCGACAAACTCCTTTGTTGTCTGGAATCGACATTTCATCTTCATCTTCAACTTTTTAGCCTTTTGTGTAACCGGCTGTTCTTGTCATGGACAAGCCGGGCAGTTTTTAATCAGTGTTGTTCTTTATCGGTTGGTGGTCGGAGGGGTTGTCGTCAGGAAGCCCTGGCTGCAAGGTCGTTGTTTTTATTCGCATTCAGCTAGTTGTTGTTTTATACCCTTCGGCCTTTGGCCCTTCTTGGCGAGGATTCTGTTGTTGTCCTTGATGATGATGTTGTTGTTTTGGAGGAAGAAAGATGAGGAGAGTGTGGATGGGTTTTTCAGGCGAGGAGCACGGCGAAAGCAAAAAATATGGGATGTTACGGATGGTATCACTGGGTCTTGAGTTTTATGAGGGTGTGGGAATGCGTGGACAGTAGATAGATGTCATTATCTACATATTTTTGAAGGCATTCAGGGGACTCTGGAGTGTAATGCAGTGTATATGTGGTCATATTCAACCCTAACCCTCATCACAAAAATATCCACACCAACAAATTCATTACCCCCCACCCAAGGCATTGAAAATTTTTGGCTATGCCCCAAAAATATTCGGCCTTTGCCAACCGCGGTGAAAACTCCTTCCGTTCCCTCTCGGAACTGTCAGTTCTTCCGCAGCGACCAAAATCCCATTGCCGACTTGGAATAGTTTCCTCAACCAACCAAGGTATGTTTCAAAACATATCATATCCATCACATTCTTTCTGGAATCTGGATAGGGACATATCAAAAATGTCCTGTTGCAACCCAGCTCACTTCGACACATGCTCCGTCACCTTGACGTGCTGTCGTCGTCGTCGCCGTGGATGGCATTTGATCTCTCTTTTTTCTTTACATTGTGTTTTATAGCGCATGCCCAATATGATTCTTCTTTCCTTCAATTGAGCCATTGACCCTCACAATGCCTTGATCTGACACCCTTTCAATATGCTAATCGTCCAGAAGGAGCCAGCTGCATCTTTACCTAGAACCGAATTGTTGTCGATTAAACCATTGTACCGTCGAGCAGAGATATATTCGAAGCGCGCAGGCGCGGCGCACGTTTTGTTGTAATGGACGACAAAACAAAGTCGGAACCAGTGGACGAGGATGTTGTTATGCAGCAGAGTTACCCATCGCCCATGGTCGAGAATGGCGACGCCCAGTACTACGAGATTCCAACGCATCGCGAACACGAACCCTCGATAGCACCTCAACAGGGACCCGAGTTGCCTGCCGAACTGCCCGATTTGACCTCACACCAACCAGATCACGAACATCATGATCTCCACGAGCTGCAAGAACTGCAGGAGTCTCCTACACCGCAGCAACAACATGACTCCCGTCCCCCTGTCACCGCGGATGAGGATCTCCAACTTGCCGCCCAATTGACGCAAGGGCTGGCCCAGGGCATGAACCAAGGCATGAGCCAGGCTCTCAGTTCCATAATAGCCGATGCGCAGATGGCGGTGGTGCAAAGCCAGGCACAACAGGAGCAGGCGATGCCACAAGAACACCAGACCGAAGTGCCCACGGAGCCAGAGCCGGATTCTCTTCAGCAGCAACTCGAGGTGTCATTGCAGAATCATGACCATGAGCTGGCATTGCAGAGTCAAAATCATGCTCTGCAGAACCACATTCATGAACATGAGCTTCAAAACCACAACCATGAGCTACAGCCTCACGAACACGAGTTGAGCCACGAGCACGAGCTTCAAAGCCAGAACCATGATCTCCAGGTCCATGATGGATTACCGCATCCCGAGCAACAGCAGGCCCATCACTACCCTCAGTCCACAACGCCTCAGTCCCATCTCCCACCTCACCTTTCCATGGACCACATTCCAAATGTTCATCCGCAGTATCAAATGTCCGATACAACCCCACCTCGTAAACGGTCCAAGGTATCGCGTGCGTGCGACGAGTGTCGACGCAAAAAGATCAAGTGCGATGCGCAGTCCGAGGCTAGCGAACAGCCATGTAGTAATTGCCGCAGGTCGAGTGCACAATGTTTGTTTAGTCGTGTACCTCAAAAACGAGGACCATCCAAAGGGTAAACAGAAAGGTTCTACCGGCCATGCTTCCTTCATCACAAACTGACATGTCTGTAGATATATCAAAGAACTTGCCGACCGCATCAACACCATCGAAGGCAAGCTCAACACGAGTGTCTCTGGTGATTCGATTGAGGACCCCGGAAGGAGGTCATCGAGCGAGGCTTTTGCGTCTCCGAGCTTGGGCGATGATAGTAGAAAACGACCTTTTGCGAATATTTCCGGTGATAGCGGCTACCTGAACAATACCCCGGGTTCGAACCAACCATCACCATACACGACGGATCATAGGCAGCTATCACCGTATGTTCACCAAGACTATAGACCGGCCAACACGGATAATCCAAACGATCTCGCGTTGAGAGCTATCGCTCCCATGCCGTCGTTTGGTGTTCCCGGTGATGTCGGTCTACAGCCTCAACCTGATGGGATGATGGACGGAGTGACGCAGAACGGGATACCTCAAGGCGCATCGCATCAGCCAGAACAGTTGCTGGAGATTGAGGATAATGTGTTTAATCGGTAGGTTTTGGTTCCAATGTCGCGCGTCAGGTTTGTTTGGTTTTTTCTTCTGACAGTGCATAGCTATCTCGAAGTTTTGCATCCTACGTTTCCATTACTGGCAAGTACCAAAGCCAGGGTACAGTCATTACTGTGGCAGTCACCTTTTACTTTGCAGAACGCATTTTACCAGGCTTTCTTCACCATGGTTAGGCCATTCCTTGGAGCAAATGCCAACGTCCACACAGCAGGTGATCTTTTGGTGGCGAACAGATTGCTTGGTGAGTGGGAAGCTGAGGGCGGACAGCGCTCGACGGCGACGGACTTGGTTCGCTTGCAAACCCTCGTCATGATGGTGATTGCTACTGATTGTCACGGAATTGCCGTCGTTAATGGTCAGTCTGGGGGGCCGTGGAAGGCTGAAATCCTCGGCAAGGCCGTGGGGTTAGGATACTCGATGAGGCTACACCTGAGGGAGATTGAGCCGTTGGATAGCCCCGAACTTGATCCAAACTCTGACGACAACGTGGCCTTGAGGGCCTGGTGGGTGTTGTTCATGCTGGATCGATGGAACGCCGTCGGGACAGCGACACCGTCAATGATTTCGATTGATAGCGTGCTTATCTTGCCTGGGTTAAAACATATTGTTGGGGATGTGGTGTTGGCTCTGATTCGTAAGGCCCATGTTCGTTTTATTCGCTGAGTGTTACTGACGACTTGAAAAAGGGTTATCACACGTCTTGGGATATATTGTCCCATTAGCCATCCGTGCCCCTATGGACCCTACTTCAATTTATGGTGCCCCTATAATAGGATCAACAACCGGCATCGCTGCTGAGATGGCTCGAGCGTATTTTCCCGAAGGCCGAACGGATCCGATTCTACACTTGTCGTATTGGCATATACGGCTATTGATTGAGCTGCTCTCGCCTTCGCGGCACCCAGTTCGTGTTCTTGAAGCTAGCAAGAAGATTGTCAACATATTGGCAGGCAACCACGAGATGCTCAGCCCCCTGACTCATCACTTTTTGGTCTTGACGTCGCTTGCTCTGCTGGATTTGAGCAATGATGCAGAAGCAGAGGTGAGAGATGGGGCGGCCAAGTTGATTGCGGATATCATGGAGTACAGTTTGAGCCCTTCACCTTGGAATGAAGCCGTCAGGGGGAGGTTGGCGGAATGGTTCACTCAGAACCAGCAGGGTCCGGAGCAGCAGCAACAATCTGGAACAACAACTGGGACTTCTGTGGAAGAAATTGCAGGTGCGGGGTTACAGCAGTTGGCTGACCTTGCTACCGCCGTTGATGGGATTAAAGATGAACCACCAGTGACCGGGGCATCTGACCCAGTGGAGGCTACATCGCAGCCACAGGAACCACAACCGCTTGGAACAGAGGAACAGCAGCAGCAGCAACCGCAACCGTCGTCCACTACTTCTGTGTGCATGAACCTTATGGATTCTTTGAGGGCTGGTTACCTGACCTGCTTCAGTCCTGTCAGTGGGGATTCCGGCCCTGCCGTTGCCGATGTCAAGGTGCCCGAAACAACTACAGGCGGCGTGGAATAAGATTTTATTAAGGCTTGGTTTGATGTATGGATTCGGCTGTGAAGCAAAATTATTACTGCACAGGCTTGTACGATTATGGCGGTGGGACATTTGATATATCAGTATATAGCAGCGGAGAGGGATGTATAATTATTTTATTACTGGGTGACAACCTTATTCAGGTGTGCTGATGAAAAAAGGGGGGGAAGTTGATAGAAACGGTTTCGCTACAATGTATATATATATATATATATATACCTTGGTTGTATATTTTTACTGGCAGTCTTGTTTCTTTTGGGAATGCTTTGACCATCATATTCATTGCCCAATTCTAAGTTTTTGGAAAACGAAACCCTTTTCCTGTTGACCGGATACCTATTCCGACTGGAGCCGCGGCCAGCCGGTTAACATCATCATAATCATCAAATCCTCCTCCTCCTATTCTCCGAATCTAGCCAAGAGATTCTCACCGATCCTTTTCTTCTTCTTCTCCTAGCCGAAGTATCATGAGTTGTGAACTTGTTGCATGTTATAGATGGTCATGTTGAGGAGTTTTAATCATATCATTCTACCTTGGCATCTTGAAACTATTTACTTTGCCAACTTTTGTCCCTTCCGTGTTCGGGTTCGGTGTCCAACCCCCAGCCTCTCCCGCGGTCGGCCGGCGACCTTATCCAACACAAACGCCGGTGGTTTCCCGACCAGCGGTAAACTGGATCCCGATTCACCTCACTGAACGCCGATCTTTGTCTCCGTTGAAGCTAGGTAGTCCGATTACTAGCTTCAAAGCACGGAAAGTCGTTTTATTGTTTTTTTTTATAGTCTCCCCCCACACACAATCACGATGCATGCATCATGCGATCGGGTACAGAATTGGTTTAGCTCAAGATATGGCGTTCGCAATCCCAAGTCCCAACAAATGCGGAATCTAAATAGCACTACTTGGTAGTTTGGTGACATGTGCGGAGTTGCGTTGATGGACTCTCGGTACGCTAGTTTATTAGTGAATTGGAATTGTGATGACTTTGTGATCCAAGGAGAGAGAAAGAGAATGGGACGGCAACGGCGGAGGACCAAAGCATGTTGTATCATTTATATATAAGTATACGAATCCTAGCGGGAACTAATGTAGACATTTATTCGATACCCTCATCTTCAACATCATCATCGTCATCGTTAAAATTTCCTCTTCATTGAGCATTGGTTTGGTGGTGGTTAAAGAAACGGATCTTCCCGTCACACTATGGGGCTTTAATGTGATCAATCAATGACGACAATCGGCATTTCTTGCCAGCTGGCTAGTAAAAAAGGGGGTTTGTTTTTTTACCGCTGAGATTCTTTTGTGTCTGTGTGTCTGGTTAAACTTTCATCCGCCCGCGGAAACACACAAGTCCCGCTGAGTCAACAACAAAAATCACCAAAGCAGCCCGCGAAGAATCTGATAAAAAACTTCAAACTGTCCACAATGAACAAGTGCCGATGAAATGCGTTGCATGGGTTTTCGTTGCTTTCAAGGATGACCCTGACCCCACTTAAGAATTTTGTTTGTCCAAGGGCTTGGGAAAAGAGGGGTCAACGGAAGAAAAGGAAAGAAAAAAAAAAACCATGATCCCATCATTGCTGAAAAAGAAAGAATGGAATTTTAAAGTTTCAGCAGGATTGATTCTGCAACAATTGCAATTGACTAATTGGCTCCCTCCTGTGAATAGAAAGTATAAATAAAAATAAAATAACGGATTTTCCCAATTTCCTTCCGAAATGGAAATTTTTCCGGATGGAAACTTCGGAACGAACTCCGAACAACCACAAAACAAAGTGACAGGTCTCACAAGACACAAGCTGTCTCACAAATCACGAATCACAAAAGGAACCCCTTGGATATTGGTTTTTAAAAGTGGATAGAAAGGTCAAAATAAAAATCCACATGGCAGCAAAAAGATACAAAAAAGAAAAAAGAAAAAATGACACTAACAAAGTCCTACGTCATTCTCCTCCAAATAAAGAAAACCACGATTTGGAACCGCTTTTTTAGAGAGAAAATCATGAACACACAAAACTGCAAAACACCATTTCCCAAGAAATCTCGAGACCCTTGGTTTTCCAACCGTTGTATCTATATTCGTACAATTTTATATATGATCTGAGAATTAGGCCATAATTCCCCCGACCACTACTTTCCTCATTCTGAGTGAGTGCCCTGCCTGGCCTCGCCTGCACACTCATCAATTGGTAACAATCCCTCCTCTCAAACCGGCCCGAGCACCAAACAGGCAACTCCTTCCTTTTCCCCATCACATTTTTGTCATTTTGTGAGTGAAAGGTAGTATTTTATTCGTATGTACATACCCTCTTTACAAGACTTTCAAAAATAAAGATCAACAGTTACACAACAGAACAAAAAGTCAAACACCAAACTTTGGGTCTCATTTTCTCGGTTCCCAACTCTCAAACAGACATATACGGCGTAATACGGACGGACACACATTTTCTTATTCATTTTTCTACATTTACGATGACGCCCGTTCCGGCCCGACTCACTTTTGTTGGATAGGACCTTTTCATTCATTCAGTCATTTCTCACATGGTCGTTTTGTCCAGACAGAGTGACAAAACACATCCCATCTCAAATCCATGAAACTCTCAGACAGCATCCATCCATCCATCCCAAGAAGAAAATAATCCAATAATCCATAACGCCTCGGCCCGAACATGCCAGGATCCCGGACCTTTTTTATTATTTGGTGTGTGTCAGGCATCATGGTATCCTTCTTATGTCAAATCCCCAAATAAACATCTAATGCCAATGTCGTTTCTCGATAATGCCAATACCCAAAAAAAAAATCATCCCCATCATCATCTCAAAAACCAAGAGGTTATTACATCACACAACACACAAAATCCTGGTCCCTCCATTCCCAAGCATCGCCAACGGCGCTACATACACAGTACCAAAATAAAAACTTGTCAATGTCACAGTATCAAAACGGTAACCGGTATACCACACCAGGCAATAAACCCCACCACCGTTTGTCCGCCAGGGTAACATTCTCCATGCAAGGCAATCGGTCGATCGACAAAAAAAAGTTGCAAGAACAAAACCCTTTTTTTCCCCTCCACCACCAAGCCTCCCAAGGCTACCTATCGTCATCGATCCCTGGTCCCTGGTCCCCTGTATCCAAAAAAACAGTTTCGAAGCAACCAAGGATTAGGGTTTTTAGACGCCGAGAAAAGACGAGGACCCCTCTTTTTTTCTTTTCCTTCCTCGCCCCCTCGCCCTCTTGTTTTGCTCGTTCTTTCTCGCGGGGTCCTCTCTCCCGTTCGCCAAGCCGAAACGCCGGGCAAAAGTCACCGAGCTTTCCGAGACAAACATCACGGAACAATCGTTGTGGTCAAAAATAACATTTTCTTCAATTGAATGAGCATTGAATCAACATGATAACGTTATGTATGTCTCAGATCAAAGACAAAAAAGGCATGGCTTGCTTCAACCATTCCCTCGGAGCTTGGGTAGAACAAGAGAAAATTCCAGTCGTAAAACTCCGAATAAAATCCATCTTGAAACATCCGCGGACAAAAAAGTGAAGGAAAAAACGTATTTGTAGTTGATAGATAGATGTTCCCGTAAAATATCAGAAGACCACAAAGAGGTATTTCGTTGTAAAACCAGTAAAAAAAAAAAAAGGATATCAGAACACCGCGCATTTGCAAAAAGAACAAAATTCCGTCCACCAGACCCAGAAAAAAGAGACAAAAAAAAGGGACATCGTTATGAGAAACAAGAAAACAAAAGGAACTTTTTTATCTCTTTTAAACGGCCATAACACCATCACCACCCATAAAATCCCACCAAAAATTGAAAAAATGCAAGTGTAGGAAACGAAAACAAAAAGATGCAAAACGAAGGTGCTATCAAATATATCTTTGCGCCTCCTTGTAGACTGATAAGATCATGAGCCATCCAAACCGCCATCATCTTCGTGAAACAAAAAAAACAAAAAGTAATTTCCTCCAGCGCCTTGAAAATCAAGACTTATATATCCATGAGCCGCCGCCCCAGTGCTTGCTTTATTTGTTGGCCTTTCCTTGAATCGCCATTGAAAAATGAAAAATTGAAAAATCAAGAAACAAATATATACCAAAACCAAAAGTTAAACAAGAAAAAAATGTTGCTGCTCCAAGAACCCATCAATCCAGATCTATACGCGTCTTGGGGTATCCGAGTAAGGCAAAGAACCGTCCAAAATTGTCCTAGTCTTGATGTTCAAATATCGTGTACCATATACGTATGCGTTTGTGTGAGCGTGTCATTGGTTATCCCAGAAGGATGATGGGATGTTGCTTTCCGTCGGCGAATCAGTCACATTGGGCAGCCCGCTGAAGTCGTTGATCCAGTATGGTTGCTCATCATCAAGCGGATAACCAAACAGCGGAGCGCTGTTGGTCATGAGAGTCTGATCTTCATTCGATAGCGAGGTTGCCCCAATGAACTTGGCGCTGGTCTTCTTCATGAAGTTAAACTCGTCGTAATCGAGGCCAAGCTCCGGCGCGCCAAGGATCTGGGTGTGGGTGTGGCCAAGACCGTATCCGTTCGGAATATTGTTGCGGAATGTGTCAAAATCGTCCAAGGGGTTCGACAAGAAATCCTCCACCTCCGAAGCATCGCCGGACGTCGATGTCGTAGTCGTCATGGTCGCCAGCTGTTCGGACCCACTGAAATCAAAACCCCCGTAGCTCTGTGGTTGGCTGTAGCTGGAAGGAGCAAAGTCGGCCGTTTTGCTGGCAAGCTCCAGACCCTCGTAGTTGCTCCAGTCGACTGAAGCTGCGCTAAGGCCCGCGCTGAAAATTGGCTGCTCGTGGTCCGACAAGTTGCCAAAGAAATCGGCGCTGTTCGGAATGTAAGGAGGATACTTAATTCCCGAGAGATCCAGTGGTGGCAGCTGGCCGTTGAGCTGCGCAAAGGATGACGAGGCACCCGTCATCAAAGGGGAGGCGGCTTCCGACTTGCTCTGTTGCGACAGGCTGTCGCCGCTCACGCTGCCGGGCCCGGAGTTGCCACCGAGATGGTCGCCACCTCCCAGTAAACTGTCCATCGAGTGAGTTCCGAGGCTGCCGCTGTGCATCGAGTTGACGCGGCTGAGCTGGTAAGACCCGCACTTCTGCGAAGTCTTTGGATGCTTGTACGTCGGCTTGTGATGGCCGTTGGCATCAAAAGTGAGCATGTCAGAGTTAGTAGTGTTGGCTCTGCGTCTTACGCGCGAGGTCACCTTGGAGCTTTTGATTTGCATGGCCGAGGCGGCGCCGTCAGAGTCCGATTCGGGTACTGTATCGAGCGAAGGAGGCTCCTTCTTGGTGCAGCATGTGCAGCGGCCGCCATGGTTGCAGCAGCAGTTTTCTGCAAATAGTCATCACAAGTCAGAGGGAAGCAAGGCCTTGATCAGTCAGACACGACAATGCTCACCCTTGTGACCCTCAACCACCGGTCTGAGGTGAATGCACTTGTGCGTCTTCTCTCCGCAGTCGCACTTGACGTGCGCCGAGCGGGATTTGCGCATCGCACGGCAGTGTTGACATTGCGACACCGGTCTTCCCTTCTTGTTGATGTGTTGAAGTGGTCGATCTGAAGTTGCACAAGCTCTAGTTAGCACTCTGTACGTCTATGTACCCCAACATACGAAGTTGGAGTCGCAGCACAGGAAAGCCAAGACTTTGGAGATGATGAGGGGTGTATCGAACCACACCCTCCCGCCAATCAATTCTACCAAAAGTCTCTTTTTAAAGTATCCGTTGCTGCGATGCTTTCCGCTGCACCTACGGTTGGTGGGCAAATTGACTCACCATGATGTTGGCAGTTGCTGACCCGATGACCTCTCACGCAGGCCTCGCAAGCCCACTTCTCTCCGTCGATAATCATGTTGGGCCAAGGTTAAGTCTTTTTCTTCTTCTTTCCTATTCTTCCCAGCCGGGTTCGGCCTTGACAATCGGTCGCAGTATCAACCTGAAAGCAGGAGGTTAAAAAGAGGGAAGTCGGGGCAGGTATATGATAGACGGTCCGCGATCCGGAGCGATATCCAATAGCCAATGAAATGGCGAGTTCCGAGCTTCACTAGCTGCGGTGCAATTGTCGATGCAGGGCTTGTGCAAGCGAGCAGCGACGTCGCAAGGCGGGTGGGCTAATCGGTGCGAGCTCTTGAGGTTACTTTGCTAAGTACTTGCTGCAGGCCGGCACGAAGAAAAAGAAAAAAAGTAAGAATAAAAACTTCGGAGATGGACCGCGCGCACTCCGGAAAGCTCGAGACAAAAGGGGGTCGCAAAAGCGGAGGGTGAGTTATAGAATCATAGCTCGGGGCATTGCTGGGTTCAAAACATCTGCCAAAGATGCCGAACACTCCGAGTCGAGGATGGCGCCAAACGGGCTTTGAGGACCCAAAGGCAAGGAAATGAAAATAAAATAATGTGGGCTGAGTGGAGAAGGGGTTAACTGGGTTTGAGTCCTGAACCTGAACTGTTTATTTTTCGAAGGTGGCCGCCACAACAGCTGCCACAAAAATGCCACGAGATGCCGCTTTTGATATGCGTATAAGTCGGGGACCGGGCTGCCTGTTGTTGCGTTGGAGGGGCTGGCTCGGTGGTTCTCAGGGCAAAGGTGGATCCTGTTTCTTTGCAGGGCAGACCGGGAGACGGGATGAATTGTCGGAACAGCTCGCCTTGCGAACCGGCTGGGAAAAGCTGAGGTTTCCTCTCGGCCAACCGAAATGTAAATTGCCTGGCAGCGAAGAAAGGAGGAGGCGGCGACGACGACGACGACGTTTGGCTTTCGTTCCTTTTTTAGGGTGACAATGGAGTTAGAGTCGATGTCAGCTAGCTTGAGCTCTGGCTAGCTTCCGGCTCCAGCATGACGTGCAGGCCAGCACCGAAACCTGGGAGGCAATAAGGATGACAGGCAAGGTAAGGCAGGTGAGTATCTTGGTAGGTGGTGGCTATGATGAGTAATAACACTGTCGAGAAGAGCTGAATGGGATAGGTAACAACAGAGAGCCACCGAAGACGACGATAGCCACACAAGACAAGAGAGAAAAGACCAAGGGACCTCATGAACAAAGTGAGCCGGAGTAGCACGGCGAGGGAAGTGGGCTCCTTTAATGTCGGTCCGGCGTGGGTTGAACCTCGCGCTTGCTCTTCTGAGAGAGGCTCGGGGCTTGCTTGGTGGTGGGATTCCACATGTGGGACTTATTCTTACACCCTCCTCTCTTCTCACCCTCCTCGCTCTCTCGCTGGCTCGCTGAATTTCTTTGGCAAGAAATAACAAGGCGCTAGGGTGGATGGACGTCGAGCCTTTGGCAACTGCCCTGGCCCCAGCCCTGGCAAAGCCGTCCCCAAGTGACGAAACCGAAACGGGGAGTACATCGAGTGAGCATGCAGGTGCAGTACCGACTGCGGGTTGCTAACGTGGAAAAAGACAAAATACTGCAACGGCAGCCAGGTACATACATCAGGCTCAGGGACGGGCTCAATGTTGCGCGCAAATGACGGGAGACTTGGTTGGTCGGAGCTTGCAGTAGGCGAAAGACGGGTGCGCGGGATTCCTTGATGGGATTGTCAAAGAAGAAAAAAAAAAAAAAAAAAGATGGACCCCCGTCACCCCGTCCATGTTGCAGTGTGCATGCTGCACGAAGCACGCCTAGGGTTCTCTGCAGTGAGCGTGGGCGCCGATGGTGGTGGAAGGGTGGAAGGGTGGTGGGAGTGGAGGCGTTTGGCGTTGACGCAGTCCATTGGATCTTGGATCTTGGGAGAGTGTGGGTGGGTGATGGTGGTTGTCAAGAGCTTCTGCATTCATGCAAATACCCGACCCCAAGCCCACCCTTGGCTGCCATTCATGAAGGGTCGTGAGGGTGTCTGTTTTTTGAAGGGGTGCCTCCTTCCTCGTTCGGTCTGCGTTTCTGGTTACGATTACCTGAGACTCTCACATACATGCGAGAGGAAAAATGATGAATCATGAAAGCTTGGTCTCGTACTTGATACCTCGATACGGGACTTTCGTCCCACTTGAATCGAAATGGCAGCTGCTTCGAGCTTGGTGTTTTCGACCAGGGCCTGTCAGTGTGGCCTTCCACGTTTGGGGGGACACTTGCCCCAACCTCTCACACCCACCTCTTTTGAGTTCTTCGTTCTTCTTTTCTTCGTTCCTTCCATCTCCAAATTCCTGACACCCCGAATCGTCGGCGTACCCCGGTGATACTTCTGTCCTGGCCAATGCGTTTTGGGCTCGCACACAAACCCTCGTTACGCCGAACAGCGCCCGAGTGTGTGCTCGCAAGTCAAATGGAATAAGGCCGCCGGACTGTTTTTTACGGTGAGACTGCCGTGCCCACTTTCTCTTCCTGTTGTATTATCCTCGATATGGGACTTGGAAATCTAGGGCAACATCTGGGGCCGCACCTTGCACTGGAAACCTTGGAACGGACCGGCTGTGAATGGCCGAATTCCTTCCGCACTTACGGCCCTTATAATGCGTCGTTCTTTTCAAAATCTCGGCGCCATCCACCGTCATGATTGAAAATGTGTTGCGGACAGAGGTCACATTGAGTGGGGTGATGGTCCCGTTTCTGGGGGCGAGATTCCCCACGGCGGCGCTTCTCGAGGATATGGGTAAAAGCCCCAATCAAAGGGAAAACGAAAGGCAGGCCCGAACAATCTCGACTAGCTTGTCGCAAATTCATGATGAGATGCATGGTCCACGTCGCAACCTTCATCCATGATCCTTCGGCTCCTCGATCGCCGTTTGCTCTTCGCTTCTCTCGCAGCTTTCTCTAGCGTCCGATGCCGCGCTTCTCAGCACGCGGTTGTCTCCGAACGACGGGAAGAGAACCACACGACATCTTCAGCAGGATCATTGACTTGGTTTCTCGAGACGCTCACTCCGAACCACCACTTAGACTTTCCATCTCATGTATGGAAAGTTGCCTCGTGTCGGTGGCTTAGAGAGAACCCGCATGGCAGAAAGTGTCTGACTTGTCACATTATTTTCTTCATTTTGATATGCTGCATTTCCGGAAAAACTCTACCACGGCCGGTTCTGAGCGACTGATCCCGCCGGCAGCCGAAGACGGGGACAATTTTCCAAAGGGGGAAAATGTGGTGCCTTGTCTGCCCCCTTCAGGTGTTCATGCAATGCGGAGTACCTACATACATATCAGCAGTTGAGATTGACTGTGCAAACTGCAAAGCTCGAAAAGCTCCCCATCCCACGGTGACTGCGTCACTGTTAATTTGGGCACGACATCCCGCGCGAGCAGACCGAAAAAAAAAACCTTAAGCCTATTTTGTTCCAGCCTCATCAACCATTTACTAGAAAAGCCAACGGGGTTTTTTGACAGTCCATCTTGGCAGTTGATGACCCGGCTAGCGAACATGGTGAGATTCATCGAGCATCGAATAATATCAGGGTTGAATTTCACCCCCATATTGCACGTACCCGCCCCGCCGCGTCGATCATCTTTTGCCTTGCCTTAAATCGAAATAGGTAATCTATATGGAAATAGTCGTATGTCTGGTCACTGCAGACACTCTGGCGTCTTACTGCCTGAGACTCTGACAGAAATTGACATGTCATGAAACCTCATCATATCTCGAGCAGCTCGCTTTCGGCCGGACCACGGGCTCACGGGCTCACGGCTCGTGGTTGATCTCAAATCGAGATCGCCCACCGCATAATGAGACTGCCAAGTTGCTTGGTTGGAACGTTTACCTGAAGATACCTGTAGGTTTGTAAGTGATGAATCCTGGAGTCCGTGCATTCCTCAGTTGCTTCGGTCGGCGATGCGGGCCTCTGGTTGGCAAATAGTGGACCCTGTTCAGAACCCCTGCCTGGAGACTCGGCCCTGAACTTTTTCGACTTTGACGCACAAGGCCATTTTAATCCACACACACACACACACACACACCATTTCAGCTCCACACAGCAGCTCTCGCAGCAATTGAAAAAGAATTTTCCGGCTTGCAAATTTGGCTCTGAACCTGCACCACCATCTGCAACACAAAAAGAAAAAAAAAAACTGCAAAGTACCTACAGCAACCCTCATTACAACATTAATTCAACCACCAACAAAGCACACCAACTCGACGCAGACATTATTCACAGTCATGTCCATGCCTCAACAGGCCTAGCATGTGCCCTCGACGCTCCTCGGCCACCGTCAATTGTTCCATTTCTGGCTCGACATGCATCCCTCTAGCTTCCGTCAGTCTCTGCTACGGAAACACCATTCTCGGTGGCTGACTGAGCTGGACTGAGTACGGGATCTGACATCCCACTCATCCATGGCTGTTCTGCCCATGTCTCATATGCAACATGATGGACTCCTTTCCTGCGGTGGCACTTTGGGATTCTTCATGACGAACTTTGGAGATCGGCACTCGGCTGTCTTATGAGGCACGTTTATCGTTTTCCATGTGCAAATATCAACCCCCACCTTGGCATTCATACAGCCAGTCTTGGGAGACGGCCTCGCCGTCCATAGCAATCATATTGCTGGTATCCAAACGGATAGAGGCACCCTTGTTCGAAAGAACTCCAGTGGACAGACAAGGCAAAGTTCAACCATTCTCATTTTTTCATCCTTGAGTGGGAGTTCAGCCCTGCTGCCACACCAACCTACCCCAGATCTCAAGTCTTTGCCAAAGGCCCTGTCTTCTTCCCACTTTTGTCCGCCCACCCAGCCGCACCCTCGGTATCATGGCGCTAGCGGAAATATTCGGTTTGGCAGCCCCTCGACAGCCCCGTGTCCCATCTCCCAATTCAAGCCAACGGGCAAGATGCGGAAAGCCAAGTTCTTACCCTTGGATTGTTACACCACCACCATCCGGCCATTCAGCATCATCAGCTCTTAGGTTTCAACTGCCGGTCAGGCTTCGACACATGCAACGCGGTTAAACTCTCCAAGATGCACATGCGCTGAAAAGTTTCTTTTCGTCCGCCGGCAGGAGTGACTGCTAGGAATGTGACAACGTTGCAACCAAGACCCAAGATGAACACAAGACCAAGCCGGCTTCTTTGCGGGCTTGGCTTGAGGTGACGACGACATCTGATCGACTGCCGTGGAAAAGGCTTCTGGGCGGCCACTCTCATTCCTCTTCCACGCCAACGATGGCTCGGACAGGCGGATATTCCATCAAACATCGACAAGGACAAACACTTGGTGTCACCTTTTTCAGAGGTGCTCATGGCTAGACTAGCCCACGGGGTGGTCTGATGTGTGCTTGATCAGCTCAGTAGTTGCCCATGGCTTATTTTCAAGGTTTCTGCGGAAGAAACGGTCTGCGTAACCAGACACCCGGCTTCGGTCGATATTCTAGAAAGAATTTTTCCGCACAACTACAAGGAATCGGCAACTCCTCATATGAACCACTATCAATTTTGCGCCGCCAAGCTCAAAGCATCTATTTCCCCAAACGAGATTCGACAACACATCATCGAGGCCGGGCCCACCTCATTTTCTTCTCATCAAGGAATTATCGAGGATGACATTCGTCTAGAGCCGGCTCTTGTTAGGATTCCAGCCATTCCAGTCAGTGTGTTCCCGACAATCCGCAAAGCCTGCGGTGCTTCTAGGCGAGCGGGAGTTCGTTTCCCTCCTCAAAAGATCTTGGCCAACGACATGAGTTCTAGACCACTGATTTGTTGATGGTGACCTCTCCTATAGGTGTGCAGACAAGGATCCTGCCGACCATCAGAATTTGCTGATTGGTGAGCTTATCTGTGAAACAAAAGAATTGGTCGACCTGTCCTGCAGCTCAAGCGAGTATCGGATGCTTCGACATCTCTTTTTGATGACCCCTCATTTCCATTTTTCACACAACACTTTTACCCCCACGCTCGGTGCCTCCCACGTTTACATGGTGGAAGTGACATCCCCCTTGTCGAGCAGCAGTACAACAACCACATCAGCCATTGAGAACCACACTGCAGGCTTGGTTGGTCACCGTCGCGCAGGTCGCCGGCTTGGGGGTCACCACACTTGGAAGGTCGGCGTCGCCGTCTGCTGTGCAAAGCCTGAGACGGACAAGTCCTTGCATGATCGGGCGAACGTCTCTTTGTCCTGTCGACATTGAACAAAGCTGAGCACAAGAGAAACTGCACACCCCTTGCAACATGCCCAGGTTCACTAAGTTGCCATTGTTCTTGGTGGTTCCTCGAGATATTTACGAAGGACACAGGACCTGGGTAGCTGCATTTAGTGTGCGGTCAGCAGCTTAGGTGATTATTGCCTCGCCGTCTTGGGGAACCCCTGTAGCGTGGCGACATGGTATGTCGGTTCTCACTTCTTGCTCGCAAATACACTAAGTAGGAGTCTCTTTCATTTTTGTTATCGTTGATACCACAAATTGCCTGAGCGGGTGTTCGCTTTCTGGCGTTCACCTACACCACGTCATTAATCCAATGGGCGTGGATGGTCTGCTCTTGGCACAGATAAAGCCATTTTTGACCCATTGCTGGGCACCCAGATAGAGAAGTCGTCTTGAAGTCGATGATATCTGGGAATCAGTGGAGGTTACATTTTTTCAAATTACATGGATATCTCAGCTTGAGTCTCGAAACTCGAGGCCCCGGTCGAGTTGGCGACGAAAACGGAAGTTACTGCAGATGTGTCGCAGGTGACTGTTTTAATCGTGATCCGGCAATACATGCCTTGTGGGAAATTAGACACCAAGAGGCCATGATCATTGGCTCGCATCAAGCTCTGTGCCGAAGAAAAATCCTCGGAAATGGTCGGATACGAGGTATCGATGATAACGGGCTGTGGGCGCGTTGTTTTGGCAAGATCAGCAGCTGAGATATCGGAAGTAATGGATATCACAAAGCTTAACCAAACAACGCACGACCATGGCGCGCACCCAAATCATGCAGGAGGCTACGTCAAGGATTCTGGATCCTGGGGTGTTGAGGAGGGGTGCTTTCCACCCAGTTGGATGCGGGAATGCAACGGATGTTGAAAGTTGTGTGGTAGCAGTCAAGAGTCAGCTTGCGTAGCTTTCCCAACTGTGAGATGGTGATGATCGATTGGCACCTGTTCGCGGTTGCACAGAATGGGTACCCCGCTGTCTAAAGGTGTGGGTGTGGTAGTATAGGTACATGCCGTTGGGATCCGGACACAACATTACCGGGGAGATGGGAACTCTGCATCATGTGTGTGCTCATGTGTCGTGTGCGGTCCTTCACTCGGTGTGCACTTGCCCCCCCCTCCACATGCGTCGAGCTCGAACTTTGATTTGTTGCGATGGGGGGAATGATAATCGGAGAAGGTGCCGGTTTCCCAAGTTTGACTGGGGAATTCTCGGGATTTTCAAGGTGGGTGTCCAAATGTTGCAATGAACCGTTTACGCCGTTGTCAAACTCTGCCGTCTTCCATTTAGCTGGGAACCAGTGAAAAGGAGTTCCAGACGATGAAGGGAGGTGGGTGGTGTGCAATGGTGTGTAATGGTGGGGTCACGTCTGGTTCAAGTGCCGGTAGGCCGAGACAATTGAAGCCTCAACCACCAAAGACAATTTTTATCTTTTCCCCCTTTTGCCAAGTCCATAATATGCACATTCTTTTCGGTACTTGTATTTTTGTCATTCAACCGTGCTGATGAACATGATGAGGCCAAGACTTTTGTGCATTGAAATCAGTGGAAAGTTGACGGGAATCGCCCGTCGTGCCCTGCCCAGCCGGTTCGGCACCGCTCTCCACTCTTTTTTTCAAAGCTGGACTTCCCCGCATGAGGGGTTGGGAAGGAAGGAGGGGTAAAGAACAGGGGTTTTGGCCATTCAGGACCGCGGTTCGATCGGGTTATCGCCAAGACAAATCACCAACAACACCACCCATTTCCAACAATTTTCCCCATCTCACATACCATCCCAGTCACATCCCACCTCACATTACATCAAACTTTGCAGCAAAAGATAGAAGTCTGGATTGCGTGCGTAAGAGATTTTGGATTTGTGAAACCACACGAAAACGCCATCGGAGACGGCACGACAAATCAAGAATTGGCGGATAACCCGGGGGAATGGTTTAGATGCTCTGCCTGAATTGATGCAAGGTGCTTAATTGAGGAAGCATCACAAAACACTTGAGCAAGCATATACGAAGGGATACCGAATCCGACCTTGTTTATTTCCGTGAGAAATCGTTGGTTCGTGGCGGTAGTGGTGTGTGGGAGTGAGCTCTCGTTGGATCCACGTCGACAACAACAACGATAACTAGAGCATCATCGATATATCATCAACACCACCAAATCGGCAACCGGAAACGTGCCTCGGAGCTTGCTTGCACACCGCTTTCTTGACAATTCCACTCCTCGGGTAGAATTGCCATTTGGATTTTTGAAACTAGGGAAAAAGGGAAGAAGAAGAGACACTTTTTTAACAGGAGCACGCGGGCAATTTGCTGCAAGAACCGGCGAATTCGGCTGTAGTGACGGGTTATACAGCAGAAAAATAGACAGGAGTGAAAGCGGGATACCGACATAATCTTCGGGTGCGGATGCCTGCTTCTGTTTTGAGGGCATTTCTGATCATCTTTCCAAGTCAGGAGGACAGCCACATCACTACCCGCGGAAGCACAAGAGTTGGATACGGCGAGGCAGACAGGTTTCACAGCAGCAAGCTAAAGATCTCTTGGGAACCGAGTAATCAAATTCAAGTCTTTTGAGATTTTCGGGTCGGTAGCTGCCGAATTTATCTCATTAGTCTCAGAAAGTGTGGGGGACTGAGGCAAAAAGGAGCGCATTGGGGATACACAGCATATTCAGGATGGGTCTTCATCATGCTCCAACTCCTGGCACTGATCCGGTCAGGTGAGTTAAACCTTGTTTATCCGAGGTGTAGATCACCAAACTGACCGAGAGAGGACTCAACAGCCCGGTGAACATTGTTTTTGTTGGGGCAGGAGCAGTTGGGTGTTTCTACGCATCAAGATTGCATCATGTAAGAGCAGATCATCTCACTCAGCACGCTGAAACCGTCCGAACGAAAAAAAAAAAAAACTGATCGGATTTCCCCAACACCAAATAGCCCACACATAACATCCACGTCTCACTCATTGCTCGCTCAAACTACAAGGCCCTTGCGGAATCGGGCGTCAACCTCCAAACCCATACCTTCGGGAATTATGTTTTCCACCCAGCCAATGTTTTCCCCTCGGTAGCCGCTGCAGCACTCACACCCAAACCTTCTGGCGGAACCCCCCAACAGTGGGACTACATCATCGTGACCACCAAGGCACTTCCTGACCGGTCCGACGACTCGGTCCTCATTGCCCCGCTCGTCGGCCCAAAATCATGTATCGTACTTATCCAGAATGGGGTGGGTGTGGAAGAGCCATACCGAAAGCGATTTCCCACCACTCCAATCATAAGCGCCGTGACGGTAATCTCAGCCGAGCAAATTAGCCCCGGAACCATTAGACAGAATCGATGGACCAGGATTCATCTCGGACCGTATACGGACTCTGCAGATTCGGCCTCGGACTCTGGGACTGGAGACGGAACCACGGGTGCTTTGTCACCGACCCCTTCGGGCACCAGTCCTTCCCCCAGCCAGAATGAGGATGAGAAGGAACTTTTGCTGCAGCGCGGGACTCATCTAGCCAATGCCCTAGCAGACTACTGGACCCGATTGGGTCAAATCAAGGACGTTGAGTTATCTGATGAAATTGGACTTCAGACCATTAGGTGGCATAAACTATGTATCAACGCGGCATTCAACCCGTCATCTGTTCTCTCGGGAGGCCGGGGAAATTCGGATATGGTAAGGGATCCTGAACTGAGAATTCATCTCGCAGGGGTCATGAAGGAGATTTGGGACGCGGTTCCGCGGATTTTGGGAAGGAGTTTCCCCAGTGAGCTGGCGGGACCGGAGAGGATCTTGAAGAGTACTGAGAGGAATACGGGAAGCAAGCCGAGTATGTTGCTGGATTGGGAGGCTGGGAGGCCGATGGAGTTGGAAGTCATTTTGGGTAATCCTGTGAGGATTGCTAGACGGAGAGGAGTGGAGTTGGTGAGGATGCAGAGTTTATATGGTTTGTTGAGAAGTATGCAGGAGACTAGGGATAGGAAGAAGGATGGAAAGTTGTGAAAAAGTGTGAAGGAGGATAGCAGGGTAATAAAGGGGTATATGAAGTAGGGTCATGTATGTCAGTACCTATATGCCTGGTAAATTGTCGAATCTGGGATAATATATTTGCATTGTTTGTTACTATCGTTTTTGAGGTTTCTTGTCTTCTCACTTTCGATTCCTGACAATGTTTTTGTGATATATCTCCCTTGCCAGGTTGGAAGCCATGGATAGGCTTGTTTTGAACAAGTAATTCTTGCCAAACAAAACACAATTGTACTGGAGACCATCAAATCATTCTCTGGCGTTCTCTCAAATACACCCGTAATACTCACTGAATACCTTATACTCAAGCAGTGTCAGAATATCTCCTTTATGATTTTCAGCTTCAAGTTTTAAATGTCATTGGAGCGAAGCTCCAATGACGTATTTGGAATTCTTTAGAATGGAGAATCTGTCAGGAGATTCTCTCTCTTTATACTGAAGGTTGGCAGAGTTTTTCGTATATCCATTGGCTGAGAGATTTAGCGTGCCATATGGTATTACTCGTGGCACGGCTCGTGGAATGGGGGTAATGGCATGGTTTTGGCTGCCAGAAAGAAGGAGCAATACGGAGGTGCCAGTGCCAGACTGAGTGCCAGAAAGCCGTTGCCAGGAAACAATCACCAGGTTCATCAATCAACCAAAGCCACCGATTATTCCAAGGCCAATATTCCACAACCAGGACCCTAGAGCTAGTATTGATCTTCGAAGGCCTCGTATATTAAGCGGGAAGCCGTGGAGCCCATTACCACATTGCGTCAATGAGATATGGATAATCGAGCGAAGCGAGAACCGGGGGTTTGGGGGCTTGCCCCCATGAGCCCAGTGTGGGTGGTGGTGGTGGGCTTCACTCCACATTCCTTTCGAAGCATTGAGCAAAGGCAACGGTCTTGTTAGATCAGCGGCGAGGAACTGGATACTCGAGAACAATGGGTGAAAGATTGGTGTTCATGCGAACAGGAAGATGAATATGAAGATGAGGGCAATCTGAGGAAAGATATATTTGAGGTCATGAAAACACCGAGAAAAACAGAAGACGACGAGTATTGGAAGATGTATCAATAATCATTGTTTTCATGGCCATATCTCGTGTGCTTGCATAAGTTTATTTTTGCTTTGACGAAAAGAAGAAAGATGAATAAGAGTGAATAGGGAAAAGATTCATAAAGTTACTTTGCAGTTTTTCCTTTCTCAAGTACAAAAAAAAAAAAAGGAAAAAAAAAACCCCCAAACTAAAGAGCTACACATAGATTAAAAATGAACGAGGGAAAAAAAAAACCCAAAAACACAAGGTACTTCCAGTATGATGTTGTTTCATTCAGTGCCAGAACAATCACTAAAAGCCGCATCAGCTCTTAGGAGCTTGTCTTTCTGACATGTTCAACTCTGAAAACTTGAGTCTTGAAACAGTGAAGGAAGAAGAAGTAGAAGAATATGCGTTTCAAGGTTTAGATTAAAATGTGGTGTGGCATGGATAGACAGCACATAAAGGTAAAAAGTTTATTCAGAGAGCGTCAATTCAAACTGTGATCAACGAACCTCCTACACTAGGTATGAATACTTCGTACGATTAAAGATGTTTTTAATTCTACTACCAAAAAGTATTTATTTAGAAAAGACCAAAAAAAAAAGGAAAGTAAACTAAACAGGGAGGTATCTAAATATTCTGACTTTGACAAACTGAATATCTAATGCGTTGGTGATGATGGTTACATTTGAATTTCTTCGTAGATGTAGCTTCATGTGTGGAAAAAAGGTGTTGAGTTAGGGTTATATATGGCAACTATAGTGTAAGAGGTCATCGATCATAGTGTGAAGTGACGCTCTCTTTATTTAAATGAAGAGAACACTGTTGTTCTTTTGCCAGACTCAAAGCTACGGGTGGGAAAATCGGCCACACTGTGAAGAATGATAACCCCGACTTGTGTTAATATATTTTCTCATGAAGAAAAGAGTATCCGGATATGCCTGTGCCAGCGCTATATTGGGAGTTTTCCTTAACAGATAGAGCAGGGCTGATTTTCCGCATATGGAGATATCAATATGAAGGAAGAAAGAGAGAGAGAGAGAACCGAGGGTTTAGAGACTTGTGCCATGATCATGTATAAAAATATACATGTATCTGAGTGTGTTTTATCCAAAATCACATTTATTGAGTAAAGGATAGCGAGTGGATTTGTAATTCTATAAAAGGATGTTCAAGTGTGAATAGAGATGACTTACTTGTAGGTCGGATAGTGAGTTCAGGGCCTGGGATTGTTAAGAAAAAGTCAGACCGTCCCGTGGGGTCATGTAAGTTTTATATCGGTGGATCATGACAGAGGTGACTGATACTTGCGGCCGTGTGATGAGCTGAATGCTGGACTACCAGACTTCAGTTGAACAGAACAGCAGAAACCCCAGGAAGAAATTCTGGAGGTGATTGATATACACGAATCTATTTTTTCGGTTTCTCTTCCCTCATTTCACCGCTTTTTCTTTTCTCTTTTCTTTTTTCTCGTCTTCTCTAAAAAGGTCTAGAGTCACGCACTGACAACCAGATCAGGAAATCCGCACACTGCGTCCTAGAGGTAACCCTAGCGGTCTAAAATTTGCTGACTGTAGTCGCATGCAGATTCATAGCTATCGACAGCGTAGGGTAGCATTGGTGAACTGTCCCGTGCCTGGGACGTGATGGGAGTGGTGGGATGATTTCCGCGACGAACTCTGTCAGCCTCAGCTGCTTTCGGTGATGCCCCAAAATAAAAGCTGTCGGAACAATATACATCTTGCATAAATAAATCGATAATTGGTGTTCAAGACATATGGAAACACTGTTTGAGACCTTTTAATTTATCGGAATCATCAAAACTCGTACCCCGCACAAACATACTCTTATTGGTAATCGTGCTCAGTGAAACATAAAAGCACGGAGCAAATGCTCAGAAAGAAATTTGATTGGGCAGATTTTGGTAAGACCAAAAGACTCGGTACGTCATGGGCTCTCGCTTGAAAGTGACGTCAATCTACTTGGAGAAAAAAAAAAAAGTCGGTCAGGTCGATTTTTTTTTAATTTTCTCTCTCAAAGCTGGATGAGAGGGAGGCAGTATATTTGCATATTTCAAACGAATGCCTGAATGTGATTGTTTAATAAATGTGGCTTGCCATGGCCTGATGTTCAGGGGATTGTGTTCCCAATGCAGCATGGGGTGCTTGCCAATTGAAGAAATCTAGAACATCTCCGTGGAGATCACGATGACGGGGGATGGTGGGGCTGCGAATCACCAACGGATATCTGGCAGGGAACCTTTCGCTATCTCCAAAAAAAAAGTTGCTTTCCCACGAAAAGCTTAAACTCACTGGTCTGAGTCCACATAACTAATGCGCCAACCCAACAGTGCCTTCTCTCTTGGGGAAGTGAAGCCGATGAAGAAGCTTCAAAGTTAGCCTCACGCGCGAAGGAGTCACTTCCCTGGATATGGCCTGGGACTTCAAGCCACACATTTGGTCCTTTCCATTTTGGGAAGAAAACGTCGCTTCTGTCCGGTGTGTTGGGTCGGTCAACGGCTGGAAAGAGATGAAGCACCACAAGCTGAATCAGATGGGTGAGACTTGGGGTCGCAGTTGAATGAGTTTATAGGGGGGAATGCGTGGGGGAATGGCCTGGCAGTTCGGCATTTCATCGCGCTTCATCCGCTTCCCTCCTGCTTCCAGGTTGCATCAATCGAACCTATCTACCTTACGGGTACTCCGTATGCACATTGGATGTACACGCTTTCCTTCTTGCAGACCAGCTGGAGAGGTGACCCATTTTCTTGATTTTCTTGTGCGATTGACTGGGGTGTAACTAATTCCCGACACCATCGGATTCACAAACCCTCTTCTTTCTTCATCCATCAACCGTAATTTTGTTTTATTTTCGGTATTATTTGTTTAGCATCTACCTTTGCATATTAAGTTAGAAAACAACACCTTATCACACGCCCACGGTAATAACACCTATAAACCCTCTCGCCTCCGTTCCTAAACATCTACGCAACTCTATTCGCCCCGCCAAAAAGATCTGCAGTGACCAGAGCAAGGATCATCTGCCTGGTGCTGGGCGTGCGACCTTCGTCACTTGTTTTCTTTTGCTCTCAGTCGTTTCTCCGCCTTTGACTACATACCTTTTTTCCCCCCCCTTTAATTCCTTTTTCTTCCCACATCCCTATTCTGGACGACAAAGTATACCCTACACTAGAGAACCTATATCACTCTGTCGATTGCCCCGCCTTGCCGTCCAACCCTCCCACACAAATCACTCCCAATCTTCGCCACTTTCGTTGTCCGTCACCTTCAGGCACCTGGAACCCCACACGAGCTCGCTGATCAGGTTGGGGAACAGGAGTCTGGACGGAGTCGCCGCCGTGGAATCGCTTACCAATCCCCCCGGCGTTCCCCACACCAGAGGGAATGCCACACTGAACAGAACGGGTACCAAGTTCGAGTTTTGGCCTTTTAACGAGACTTCTAGGTCTCCTGCCAAAAAGGCCGGCAACATGAACGCGAACGGCGATGCCGCGAACCTAAAACTCACAACCACCAGCGACAAGGAAGATGGATATTCTTCCATCTTGTCTACACCTGCCACGACTCAAGAGACTGGTGCTTCTTCACAAATAGATGTCCCGTCTTCCCCAACCAATCTATCGTCATGGAGCAACTCCAGCGACCGTCAACTGGGAAACAACAAAGACCCAACAGATCGCGTATTTCCAATTCGTTCTGTGATAAGTGTCAACCCACAGGGACCTGCGAGGACATCCGGGGAACATGACCCAGCTCGCCGAAGAATGTCGGCGTCGGATCCGAGCCAGTTTGATGTTCTGGCCGCACTGAAAGGTCAGAAGCCAACAGCGGACTCGGGAACTCGCCCAGATATTCACGGTCGACACTCTGCTGGTCCTGTTGGTGGCGCACTGCCTCAGACTCCTTCTCAGGACATCTCATCCCCCGGTATGCAAGCGCGTCGGCGGACCATGTTCACAGGCACGGGGTCCAAGTCGAGCATCCAGGCCGACGCGGAACGCCATGGTTCTTTGAACCTAATGCCTCTGAACTTGGCAGATTCATCTGACGAGGAAGAGCCTGATTTTGTTGCCAACATACGGAAAGCCCCAACCACGAGGTCCTCTACCCCCAAAACGCCGGCAGAGTCAATCAATGAGACATTGTATACGAGCAGGTTCAAGCATGTTATGACTGATGACGGACACGCCGTTATTACAGGTCGTAACGGGACGCTTCAGCGATGTGAAGACGAACCTATCCATGCGCCAGGTGCGGTGCAGGGATTTGGAATGATGATTGCACTTCACGAAGAGACGGACGGCCGTTTTGTAGTCCGATATGTCAGCGAAAATTCAATCAAGGTCATCGGACACGCTCCACAGGATCTCTTTCGAATGGTCGATTTTCTGGAAATTTTGACGGATGAGCAGGCAGATAACCTTTTGGATCATATCGACTTCATTAGAGATGAGGATGCTGACCCAGCAACCAATGGGCCCGAGGTATTTAGTTTGTCCCTCGGTCATGGCCAGTTGAATCGCCTGGTCAAGTTTTGGTGTGCCATTCATATCAATCCGACCCATCCCGACCTCGTTATTTGCGAGTTTGAGTTGGACGATGATACTGAGAACCCTCTTCGCCCTCCTGACGAGGACACGCCTAACTTGCCAGAGGACACTCTACATTCGAATCCAACTATGGAGGAGTTAACCGAGAGTACTGAAATTCTCAGCAAACCGTTGAGGGTGTTGCGAAGTGCGAGGAAAAGGCGAGGTGAAGCCGGTACAATGCAGGTCTTTGACATTATGAGCCAAGTCCAAGAGCAACTAGCGAATGCACCAAATCTTGATATATTCCTCAAAATCCTTATTGGCATCGTCAAAGAATTGACTGGCTTTCACCGCGTCATGATATACCAATTTGACAGTCAGTTTAACGGAAAGGTTGTCGCTGAGCTTGTCGATCCAGCACAAACCAGAGATTTATACAAGGGCTTACACTTTCCCGCATCCGACATCCCCAGGCAGGCTCGCGAGCTGTACAAACTCAACAAAGTCCGCCTCTTGTACGACCGAGACCTGGAGACGGCAAGAATCGTCTGCCGTTCGCTAACGGAGCTGGAGAATCCGCTGGACATGACGCATTCGTACCTCCGCGCCATGTCGCCAATCCACCTCCAGTACCTCGCCAATATGGCTGTGCGATCTTCCATGTCCATATCTATAAATGCCTTTGGTGATTTATGGGGTTTGATAGCTTGTCACTCGTATGGCAACAGAGGAATGCGCGTGTCGTTCCCCATCAGGAAGATGTGTCGACTCGTAGGAGACACCGCATCAAGAAACATAGAGCGGCTCTCCTATGCGTCACGCCTTCAAGCACGAAAGCTGATCAATACGATTCCCACGGAGCACAATCCGTCTGGCTACATCATTGCATCGTCCGATGACTTGCTGAAGCTTTTTGACGCCGACTTTGGCATGCTGTCCATTCGCGACGAGACCAAAATACTTGGCAACATTGCACATTCACAAGAGGCCCTGGCAATGCTTGAGTATCTTCGACTTCGGAAGTTTACATCAGTACTTACCACACAGGACGTCAAGGTCGACTTGACCGATTTGCATTATCCGCCAGGGTTCACTGTTATTGCTGGAATGCTCTACGTCCCTCTCAGTGTCGGAGGGAACGATTTTATTGTCTTCTTCCGCAGGGGCCAAGTTCGAGATGTCAAGTGGGCAGGAAATCCGTACGAAAAAGTGATTCAGGAAGGCACATCCGCCTACCTTCAGCCGAGGACGAGCTTCCGGGTCTGGCACGAAACGGTTCTTGGCAAGAGTCGTGAATGGTCGGAAGAGCAAGTCGAGACGGCTGCCGTTTTGTGTCTTGTGTATGGCAAGTTTATCGAGGTATGGAGGCAAAAGGAGGCTGCTCTCCAGAGCAGCGAGCTTACGCGTTTGTTGTTGGCGAATTCGGCGCACGAAGTCCGAACCCCGCTCAACGCCATCATCAACTACCTTGAGATTGCCCTAGAGGGCTCGCTGGATCAAGAAACCAGAGACAACCTCGCTCGATCTCACTCCGCCTCCAAATCTCTGATCTACGTTATCAACGACTTGTTGGATCTCACCAAAACAGAAGAGGGTCAAGAGCTTGTCAAGGACGAGGTTTTTGACCTACCAGCGGCCATCCGGGAAGGAACCGAGCCCTTCAAGAATGATGCCAAACGAAAGGGCATCATGTACGAGGTCATTGAACATCCTGGGCTGCCCCGCTTTGTATGCGGCGACCAGAGACGCATCAGGCAGGTAGTCGCAAACGTCACAGCCAATGCCGTTCAACATACATCCAAGGGCGGCGTGCGGGTCGAACTGTACGTTGCCGAGGTGCAGGATAACCGTGCCCGAGTTGAGATTGTCGTGCAAGATACGGGCGAGGGCATGAGTGATGCACAGATTGATGCCTTGTTTCGAGATCTCGAAGAGGTTGGCAGTGCCGATATGGATGGTGATCCCTTCAGTGCTATTGGCAGGTCAGGGAATAAGCCCGAGAAGAAAAGGACACTTGGGTTGGGGCTGGCCGTTGTGGCGAGGATTTTGCGAAATATGGATGGCCAGCTGCGTATGAAGTCGGAGCTAGGAAAAGGATCTCGATTCGTGATGCAACTGCCGTTTGATCTTCCTCCAGAAGAAATGTGTGCACATCGAGCAGACGAGACAGACGCCCCTTCCACCTCGCCCTCAGCGACTCGGTCCAAACACCCATCTCGTAACCAGTCGATCTCGGCAGCAAACCTCAAGGCACTTGAGGGGGAGCTTATTGTCGTTAACCGTGGCAGCACGAGCTGTGGGGATACTCATGCGGTGTTGTCAACGAAGGGGAGTTTTGATGAGACTCAGTCCGTCTGCAGCCATCGTAGCAGGGCAAGCAGGGGGAGCGGTAAAAGCAACATGAGCGATGCAGAACGCTTGATCGATGCTATTCAGACGCCGCTTACCATTGGCGGCCCCGAGCCGGAGCTCGTTGCCAGGCAGCGGCATAAGTCCCGCAGCGCTTACTACAGCACCCCAGAAAAACCCGGGGCGAGGTCGGGTGGTCATACTGGGACTGACTCACCCCAGACCGATAAATCAACAGCTGCTGGCACTAGCACGTTTTCTCCTCCGACTTCTGAAGAACCTGTCGGGATTCAGTACATCACCGACACGAGAGTACCGATAAAGCCGGTCAAGGTTCCAGATGAATACCAAGATTTCCCAACAAGGCCTCAGGGAAGCCAAGAGTCGCGGATCCTCTATGAGATCTCCAGTGTGAAGGAAAGAGATCACCAGCCGAAACCGAAACAAGAAGCTATCCTTGCAGTTCCACCATCTGCGAAGCTTGAGGTTCTCATCGCGGAAGATGACCCCATCAATGTCAAGGTCCTACGCAAGAGGCTAGAAAAATCGGGACACAAGGTTTCACATGCCTTGAACGGGGAGGATTGTGCGACAATGTATGGGGAGAAGCCCAGGACGTACGATGTGGTTCTCATGGATATGCAGGTCAGTCGCACTCTCTCTCGAACCGTTTGTTTATGCCGCTAACTCTCCTTTTCCAGATGCCCATCGTCGATGGCCTAACTAGTACCAAGATGATCAGGGCGTTTGAGCGAAGATATTCGTCCCCGCCGTCACCCGGATCAACATCATCTTCGATGGCAAGAATACCAATCATTGCAGTGTCTGCCTCGCTGGCCGAGAGCAAAAAAGATGCTTATGTGGATGCTGGATTTGATGGGTGGATTCTAAAACCGATCGATTTTAAGAGGTTGGAGAGATTGTTGCAAGGAATTGTGGATAAGGGCGTGAGGCAGGAGTTGTTATATGTGCCTGGATTATGGGAGAATGGCGGATTCTTCGAAAAGGGAGACTCGGGCGGAGAGGATAACGAACCAACAACCCCAGAGCAGGAACCGATTACTGTTGTTGACGCAATTGGCAAAGAAAATACGATGGCAAATTCACCAGAATGATTCTGGATTGTGTGTTTCTTTGGTCAAATGGGGAAGACAATTAATTGTATAGGAGGAGTTATTGAGGATTGCAGGGGAATAGGGGGGTAATTTGAATTTTGATCGAAGAAGAGAGAATGCTGTTTAGATATTAAAGTAGAATTATTTATTAAAAAGAGATAAATTTTGATGTATCTGATGACGACGTCTGCCAAGATGATGGGTCAAGCTGTCAAGGGGGTGGCATCAGAGAGATGGGGGTCCAGAACGTCTTGGGGTTTCCATTTTGTGCGGATGGTCTTGGCTTCTTTTGGTCCACCGTCGGGCGCTGGTGGAGGTTTTACAGGGGGTACGCTATTTTAGCGCTGTCGTTGTTTTTGTTTTCTGATGGGGACGACCCTGAAAAAGACCCTGCGTCTGTCAAAGCTCAGAAGGGACTGTAGTATTGGAATATATCATTTTATTTTTGTCATATTCCGTAGATTTCAATGGTAACCTGTTTTGATTGCGGTATAACTAGGGATCGCATCTTTCATATTTTTTTTTTATCTCCGTATATGAGAATTGAATGAAGGCAGCAGCTTCGTTGGGGAAACGTTGTTGAGAGAAGCAAAAAGGACGTTAACCCGTTTTTGGTACTCGGCACCTCTGAAGATGTGGACCAAAAAATATTCTTGATGCTTTGCCGCTGATGATCCTCCTTGCATATCCGTACGCGCTTTCTTTTTATGATGGATGATATTGGATGTCCTGCGTGTGTTGGAATTTTGGGTTTCAAGTTGCGAGGAGGAAGCAAGATGCACATCATCGGATAAGGGATTATGATGAGTACCGTCAATAACAACAAATTTTGCGGGGAAGCTGGGCGTTTTTTTTTTTTTTTTGGTATCGTTATTTTGTTTTTCTTTGGAGCCCGATTATGGAGCTTTTTTTCGCAAAAAGTGTTACAAGTTGGGATCTCGGGATTTTGCGTCTTGGGTCGGTCTTGTCTCAGGTTCAGGTTATGAATGAACAAGGGACTCGCGTGTCAGTTGTGTGACGCTGTGAAAAAAGAAGTGTACACGCGCGCGCACACCCCTTGACCTTCCGCCATTATCATCGTGAAAGGTCCCGTCCGTGCCCTCTCTCTTTCCCCCCATCCCCATCCCATCCATGGATCCCACACCCCCTGCCGCTTTTAGTGGAATCCCCCCAGCGGAGCCCAGACCACTTCTTGGGGTGGGTGGCATCCAATTTGATCCACCCTCTTTTCCTTCTTCCTCGCTCGCTCTCATTCTTCTTCTTTTCTTCAACATCTTCTCTTCAAGTTTAATTTTGCTTTTTGCTACAACCCATCATTTGCCAACGCCCCCGTTTCCCATCGAGTATCACTTTCTTAGCATCATCTATATTTTTGCTTTTACAAAACCGCAATCATGCCTGGCATTCGTAAGTTGCGAGAGGCCTCCTTTTTCTTGTGTTTTTGTTGAGAGCGCGATGCTGTTGAGGGCAATTAATGGGATTTGATTTGGCTCATCGAACACATGATGATGCTGGCAATGGGATGGGGGAGGAACACAAGTTGAATCTCGGGTTCAACAAAAGGTCCAATTCTTTGTGTATCCTTGGCTAACCAAGCCCTCGTGCCTCGTGACAACAGCGCTCGGAGCTCTCGACAATCTCGTCGGCAAGTTGAAGGTCGCCTTCAAGAACCGAAAGGAGAAGAAGGCCGAGAAGGCAGCCAAGAAGACCGAGACCAAGCCCGCCGCCGCGAAGCCAGAGGAGTCATCTGCCGCTGCACCCGTCGCTGCTGGCGCTACCGGTGCTGCTGCTGCTACCGAGGCCACCAAGATTGAGGCTACCAAGACCGAGACGGCTCCTGCCGGTGAGTTTGCCCTGGACTTCCGGAATGGAGGGTAACACAAGAAATAATGTTTTTACTAACGACGCGAATCCCAGCCGAGCCATCTACTGCCGCTGCTGTTGTTGAGGTCCCAACTGCTGAGGCAAAGAAGGAGGAGCCTGCTGCTGCCACTACCGCAGCTCCCGCTGAGACACCCGCACCCGCACCCGCTCCGGCACCAGCTGCCGAGGCTACCGCCGCTGCTGCTGCCCCAGCAGCACCAACTGAGCCAACTCCCGCTCCCGCTGCTGCTCCTATCGAGACACCCGCCGTTGCCGCTACCACCGAGGCGGCCAAGACCGAGGCTGCCCCTGAGGTTGTTGCCGCACCTGCCGCTGCACCTGCCGCTGAGGCCACTCCAGCCCCTGCTGCCACCCCTGCTCATGCTGCCGAGGAGAAGAAGGAGGAGCCCGCTGCTACTCCTGCCCCGGCTGCTGCTGCTGCTGCTCCCGCCACTACCGCTTAGATGGCGGAGCAACATGTAGGGGAGTTCTTTAAGGTGGAGCCCATTGCTATTCCTGCCCCGGCGGCTGCTGCTGTTGCTGCTCCCGCCACTGCCGCTTAGACGGCGGAGCAGCAAAAATGGGGGGAGTTCTTTAAAGAATTTGACGCAGTAATGGATAATTGGGATGAGGACGACGGAAACTGGATTTGAGAAGGGAGGGTTTTTTTTTCAGCGAGAAGGAAGGAAAGAAGGGATGAGACGGAACGATACCACAAACCATTTTTGCTTTTTATTGTTTTGCTTTTTTTCTTCTTTTTCTCCCGGCTTTTCTTATATGATGATGCTGGGGAAAGCGGATGGAGTGATGGATTATTAGGGCTTTTGGGAGATTGCTTAGTTATACCCAAGTTAATGGTTGTTTCTTTATATATTTTGCTCCCTCTGTTTGTTGTTGTGAATTGTTTGTTTTACCTTTTTTGGCTAACAAGACTGGTAGATGAGGGTGGATGATGAGACGATGGATAATGTAATACCCCCCCTTGAATGTTCAAGCCAGTTAAATGTACTATCAAGCTTTTTAAAAGTACTGTGACCTCAACAATTCCTCGAGCCCGGCACGAATAGCATCCTAGCCTGACGCGACTGTTGTCCGAGTCTGGCGTGAATGTTGTTCACCTCTGGCCAGCTTACATTGATGAGTAGATTAAAATAAAGATATGTTTTATAAAAAAAGGTTTCGATATTTCAATACAGTACTTTTAACGGCAATAACAGTACATTTAACCTGGTTGTTGAATGTTTGTTAGCACGATCTTTTGTGTTAAACATCCATATTTGAAATCGAAAACGTCTATTCATTTTTAAAACAGCCTGTTTTGCTTTAAGAAACGGTTACTTATTTAAATATATAGTCTTTTTTATTATTTCAGATGCATTTTTATTTATCAATCAGGCCTATTTTATATATATATATATATATATATATATATAAAAATAACTAGGTGTTTTTAGATTTCAAAACGGCGTGTTTATTTTCAAGTATTGGGTTAACAACCATTCAAGGGGGTGATGATTGATGTATTATAGAAATTGATTGAGCTAAAGTAGACAAACAGGGGGCCGTTTTATTTTTCTGAGAATGGGTAAGGTATCCAACGGCCACTAAAAGCAAGATGAGGAGACACAAGCAGTTGACGTGTAGTGTATATGTATCAGAAAAAAGAAATGAAGAGACAGACTCCCCCCACTACCGAAAATTTTATTCATCCTCATCATAATCATCATCTTCATTCTCCATCCTCATCATCGTCCTCGTCCTCGTCCTCGTCCTCATCAGAGTCAGAATCGTCCTCATCACCAGGATCAGGCATAACAATCCTGTTAAGATGCGTTATCTAGTCCAAGTTCAACAATTAGCACGAATCCAAACCAAAAGGAAAAAAAATTAGACGGCGGGAAAGGGGAGGAAAAAAAAGACTTACAAAACCAACCATGGCTTCTATCCCCTTCAAAATCTCATCCATCCCATTTTCCTTTGTAAACACGTTATCATCCAATTTCTTCCCCACTGTAAAGTTTTTGAGTTTTAATAATTCCATATTTTGATGTTCGGGATGAAACCCTTTTGGTCTTGTTTTTAGTGCATTTTCTTTATTTTTTTCTGCAAATGCTTTCATGACCTCTTTCCACTCTTCTTCTCCACCACCCTTCTTTTTCTTTTTTGTATTTGATGTGGGAAGAAATGTTGTTCTGAATTTGGGGTCAAGTAACACTTTTTTCCATCGTCCAGGACGTTCATCTATACTTGCCCTGAGTTTTTGGAGAGAAGAAGCATCAGGATGCCATAAACCACCTGCCAGGAAACAATGATTGTTTGGTTCCAAGTGGATGTAATAACATGCGTAGGGGCCTTTTCGACCTGTGCGGGAAAACGCAGCGGAGAAATGAGGTTTATAGGGGGTTGGATCTTTTGAGAAGCGTATGTCACGGTATATGCGAAAGTTTAGGTCTTTGAAGGGGAGTTCTTCGGGGATTGTGGGGTCGATTTGGGAGATGAGGGGGGAGAGATGGAGGGTGAAGGTTTCCCAGTCGGTGAGGGCACGGCGGTATTCTTTGTCGTTTGCTTTGAAGGGAATTAGTTTAGGGAGAACAAATATCATATGTAGTAAAGATGATTAAATAAATAAGAACGGAGGGGGCAGGAGGGGGGAGTACCTTTGAGCCAAGATCGTTTGTTGTTGGCTTTTAGGTCGGTGAGAAACGCAAGTGTGTTGGGGTGGATGCGGCTGTCTACGTAGGGGATTCCTTCTGTGTCGCGGAGTTTTATGGCGGGTATAAAGGTTACTTTTGGGGGTGCGTCTGAGTCTTCGTCGCTTTCTTCATCTTCTTTACTGGGGTTCTCTTGGGATACTTGGTCGGTTTCGGTTTCTTTGAAGTCGGCATCCTCGTCATCCTCGTCATCTGATTCAACCTTGGCCTTTTTGGATGGTCTACCACGCTTTTTAGGAGGAGGACGGGTTCTGGGTCCAATATAATCTGATAGTTCAGAGTCTGGATCTTCTGGAGTATCAAAGTATTTGCTGGTTATTCTTGTTGATGCTACGCGGTTTGAACGACGACGCGTTGATGAAGAAGCCGGTGCTTCGGGAGTCGCGGGTGAGGCGACGGCTGTTGATTTGCGCTTGCGGCCTACCATTTTGAGAATGGATGTAGATGAAGCCAAGACTTTGTAAAAATTATTGAGATTTTACAAAAAGGGGGTGTTCTTTATATCTATCCGATGACGTCGATGGTGGTGAAAGAGTTCGCGATTTGATTGATGAAGTCGGCGTGTTTCTGACGCGCGAAAACACGTGTTTCATTTATATGCGGAGAAATGATTACGTCATCTTTCGAGCACAATATGAAACCCCTGACGAGCCTCCCAGTCTCCTTTTGCTTCATTTTGCTTCATTTCTAATGAAAAGTAAACAACAATTTGTTATGCTCCCACTGTATTATTGAGGAGCAAAAGCAAATGCGACCATCGGGAATCGAACCCGACTCTATTGCTTGGAAGGCAATAATGCTAACCACTACACCATGGCCGCTTTTTGACTTGTGCTGTTAAAATAATTTATTTGGAAAGGTAAAGGGTTCTGTCCACTCTATAACCCTAACGCAGTTAAAGAATCTCCAGTAGGCTTTTCATCTTTCTGTGGGCAGAAACAGGTGTTGGGGATTTTCATATCTGCTCCATGATCTTCTGAATGACGGCAGAGTTGCCTTTATAGATTCCATTTTGACGAAATCGAAGGGTGTTGGAGTGACGATTGGAGAACGGGGGAAAGTGGATTATCTTCCCCATACACATCCCCGCATGCATGAAAAACAAGCACTTTCATGCATGTTCGGATCGGAATTCAAGTTCATTCGTTACCCCACCCGATCCCACATCTTGAACCCCTCATCCCATCTCCAACTTTCGACATTTGGTCTCCAACATCACTCATCACCAAGTCTCTCATCAGTAAAATAAAAAATGTCAACCACTTCAGACCCTGAATCCCTCCTTCAGCAACTCCAAACAAACGGCTACGTCATCATTCCCTCCATCCTCTCCTCCTCCCAGTTGGAACCTCTCATCGCCACAACCCGCAATCTCATCTCCCTAGCCCGTCAGGGAAAATGGCCACACGTTAGAACAGTAGGCAAACAATTCCCACCATGGGACGCCTCACTCGCCATAAAAAACGGTATATGGGGAGTCCAACACCTCTTACATCCCAACCTACCAGTTCCTGATCGCTCACTCTACACCAAACTCTACTTTCATCCAATCTTACTAAACATTGCTTCTACTTTACTACAATGCTCAGAAGACGAACTGGTAATGGAACTTTTCAATCTTTTGGTTGATCCCCCAACTAGTTTCTCACTTTCATGGCATCGGGATGATATTCCCGCCCATTTTACTCCTGAACAAGAACTGGAAGTGTTGGGAAAAGTAGGGTATGATAGACATACGCAGTATAATTCAAGTTTGGTAGATGGCGATGAGAGTTTGGTTGTTGTTCCTGGGTCACATCGCAGAGCTAGAACAGAAGAAGAGAAAAAGGTTCAAGAGGCTTGGAAGGATGGAATTGATGAAAAGATGTCGGGGGAATTGGTGGTGAAGTTGAACAAAGGGGATGTGGTGTTTTATGATAATAATATTTTGCATAGAGGGGTATATAAAGCTGGGAGGGAGAGGATGACGGTTCATGGGAGTGTTGGACATGTGGATGGAGCTAAAGGGAGGGCGAGGAATGTGTTGCAGCATGGGATTGGTGGATGGGTTGGAGATTGTGATTTTGGGTGCTTGGGTGAGCAGAGGGAGATGGCGGAGGGGATGAGGAAGAGGTTGATGGAGATGGGGAGTGGTGAGGATGTTGGATATTCGCTGGAGGGATAACTATGGGTGATTTATTTTTACAAGCATCATAGCAAGTAAGTTGAGTATGAGTATTCTATCAGTGTATATAAACTGACAGATAACGTAAGCGATTTGGCCCCCAACTGCATGCAGGAACCAAGGTCACATCCCAAAAAGGGTTGGACTGGCTATATGCATGCACATATATATCCGGTTTTCCTCATGCGGGCGTGCATATGAACCAGAGAATTCAACTTGTTAAAATGAACGTCTGACAAGGACGACAAATATTCATCGCCCATGTAGCCCAACGAATTGACCACATAATGTGGTTTCGCTCCTTTGTCGGGTGCTTTGGAATCTTTGAGCGCACAGAATCTTCAACTTTTTATGATCTTGACGATGACACCGACTGCTCCGCACTTCAAAAGTCTGCTGAGACGGCGGAGAGAAAGCTCTGCAAATACTGCCAGTCGATCAACATCGAGGTTCTTGGAAAGATCAAAGGGAGATCACATGCGCCAAACATTGAAACGGTCAGGAGAAATGCAGGGTTTTGCAGCTTGTGTCGATGGCTTCAGAGTATGAAGTGGTATCACCCTCGCGCCAAAGGACCACTTCAATCTCCCAAGCTGGGATCGTTATCTTATCACATCCAGAATGTGTGTGGTGCAGATGGCAAAATTGCGACTCAATTGTGGTTCAAAACCATCCATGGCTTACACACTCAGCCCTTGCTCGTGTTTACATATCAAGGTGCGGTCCCTGCGTACAGTAAAATAGATCTCATATTAACTATTTGTACAGGAGACGCAGCAGCCCGGTATTTCAAGGTGCCAACCAGGAGGACAATTTCAGACACTTCGTCCACTTACACTTTTGATACTGCCATGGCCTGGCTCAAGTCCTGCCAAACCCAGCATGACTGCCAAAGCATCCAATTGCCGTTGCCAAAGAGCACCGCCCGCTGGGGGAATTACAAATTCCAGCTCCCATGGGATGATCGGCTTTGGGCGTCTAGCGAAAGAAGTACCACACGGACAACGAATCCTTCACGATCATCGACTGACGGTAGTTGGGATGAAAGAGGAAACGGTCGCATTTTACCAGGAAGATTAGTCGACCTTCGCCAGTTTTCCCTCTTACGACCAAACCAAGCACGTATCATTGACACCGTTGACATTGACTTTGCGAAAAAACAAAAGAAGGATGGATTTTACGCCACACTTAGCTATTGTCGGGGCAGTGAAGACTTTTATGTGATCAAGGAATTGAATATGGAATCTGCATACACCGGCATCCCATACGACAACCTACCACGCACATTCAAGGATGCATTTTACATAACCAAGAATCTTGGTGTCAATTTCCTATGGATCGATGCGCTCTGTATCTTACAGGACAGCGAAACCGATTGGAAAATCGAGTCAGCAAAAATGGCTTATATATACACCCAAGCAATCTTTTGCATTGCCGCCGATTCAAGCTACGGAGCAAACGGAGGTTGTTTCAACAATCGCGCAGACCAAAAACCAGCAGATGGTCTGATAGAGATTAAGAAGCGACTCTCCGACGGAACCACTGAAAGCACTTTGGTAGTTTACAAACCCGACCAGGAAAAAAGTCCAACAGCAATTCATGATTCTCCCCTATCACTCAGAGCTTGGACATATCAAGAACGACTTTTATCAACAAGGATATTACATTATACCTCTGAGCAATTATTCTGGGAGTGTCAAGATCAACTCATACTACCAGAAGACAATGTTCTCATTTATACCAAACCAAAACCCCAAATCAATAACTTGACGACACCTAACGAAGCTCTTGAGAGTTGGTACTGCAGTATAGTCGAACAATACTCCTCCCTTAAACTCTCTGATCCAGAAAGGGATAAACTATCCGGTATAGCCGGCTTAGCAAGATTATATCACAAAACTATTCAAAAACCATATGTAGTGGGTATTTGGCTTTGTTCTTCTTCTGTTTCTCCTCATCAGGGACTAAGTTGGTATCTCGCTTCTTGTCCAATCGAACAACAACCTTCCCATCAGCGTCAAAATTCTTTTTCTTGGGTATCAGTCAATCAACCAGTCAAGTTTCTCAGTGGCGGCAATAAGCAGAACTTCCCTTTTGATATAAAAGATTGGACAGTTTCACTCAAGAATAAACACGACATATTCGGTTCAGTTAATGCATGTTCGTTGACTCTAAACGTTTTACTTAAAGCTGGTCGACTGGAAAGGAGGAATTGCTGTTCATGTGAAAATACTTGTTGGGTTGTGATGATTAAGATATTCGGGGAGGAAATAGAAATAGTATTAGGTACGGTATTTATTGATAAAGGGGAGGATATGAAAGAGCAAAATGTTTGGTCTTTTCCAGTGTCGAATTCTGGGGTATTGGTTGCTGTTAGGGACAAAGAAATTTTTAGAAGGGTTGGGTTGGTTGTTTTGCCTAGGTTTAGGTTTAAGGGATGGGTTGATTGTGGGAGATGTGAGGTTCAGGAGGTGAGTGAAAGGGAGAGGGAAAAGAGGTTTCAGTTTTGGAAGGTTAGGGATTGGTTTAGGGGTTGTGAGTTGGAGAAGATTAAGTTGGTGTGAGCAGCTGAATCTACAAAAAGAATTAGAGAGGATGGGAGAAATTAAGCTATGATGGGAGCTCAGTTGAAGAAAGGAGAGAATGAAGTTTATGTTGATGAGCAACGACTGAATGGTGTATATAGAAGGCGAGATAGAGATTATTGTAACAAATACAGTCCCTGACTTAACATGAATGACACTATCCCAGAAAAATAAAAAATAGAAAATAGCAAAAAACATAACACATGAACTAAAAATGATGTTGAATACAAAGACTCAAAGATGAACAATTCCAAACTTGTTTCCATACAACAAAAAAAATTAACACAAAATCCTCCCATCCCAAACCAATAATATATATCTCACCCACTCTTATAAACCCCCAAATTACTAGCAAAAGTATTCCTCCCATCCTCATACCAAGCAACCCTAACACCATCCCTATTCAACATTTCCCTCGTCCCAATAGTATTCAAGTTATATATATTGACCTCCCTTGTCTCACCACCTTCAATACTAGTTATTCTCTGTTGACATCTCTGTCCTTGATCAAAAGTAGAACAAGAAGTAGAATAATCATCAAAAAAGGAATAAAGCCCCGCACCGTAAACAAAAATGTTTTTAGAGTTTACCACGCGTAATCCCCAGGCTGTTGCGCAGTTGGGTCCTTGGCTACCTGCACATGAGACAGAGAAATCTGGATCAGAGAGGGAAGGATTTGGGGGAAAAGGGACGAGGGCAGAAGGGGAAGGGTTGAAGTAAGGTGTTTCAGTTTGGATTTGACCGAGGAAGATGTTGGATGTTGAAACGAGTTGATATTGATAGAGCACGTGGTGTTCGGAACCGGTTCCCCAGAGCCACAAGGGGCCAGTTTGGGATTCGATTACTGGAAAACAATAAATTAGTAAGAGTAAAAAAAGGAGGAAGAGTTAAAAAAAAAAAAAACTTGAAAAAAAAAACTTACATAAACCCCGACCAGAATAAATAGTAATCTGAGTATTCCCCTGATCATCAATATCATGATCAGCCGTCCAAAGCCAAACATTCTCCATATAAAGCCCCGAAGCCTGTTTAGTAACATGCATAGCCATATAAGCCACCAAGCAATTCGGATTAACAGTCGGGTTTCCCGGTGTTTTTGGACACTGAGCAATCTGTTGTTGAGTACCCGTAAACCCCCCTATACGAACATGTACGTCCCACATCCCGCTCGGAGTTGTTCCCGAAGTAGCAAGATTCCATTGAATACAAATCGCTCCTGCTTGGGTATTCTGAGTAGAAACGATAAAATCCGATAGCTCAACATAACCAGCTTGGCCAGACACAGAACCGACTTGGACTACCGGTTTTGGATTATTAATGTCGTTGAAGAATGAACCAGAGGATAAAATGACTGGATAGGCTTCCCCGACTATTTTGGCTCCGGGGGGGATAAGGATCGTGCGGGTTACGCGATAGAGTCCGTGGTCGATGAAAAGGATTTTGTTTTGTGCTACGGAGGTATCGATTGCGGATTGGAGGGAGGCTGTGTCGTCTGTTGATGCGTCGCCTTTTGCGCCGAAAGTACGGACAGAGACAAAAGAGGAAACAGGGAGGTTTTCGTACTGAGGTTTGGAACGGGTGTAGTATCTTCCGCCTGAGGTTAGGAGAGATGCTGGTCGGGGGTTTGGAGTGAAAGGACCACTGAATTTATTTGGTAATGAGGGTGAGCCTCCCGAATAGGCGTGTCCGTTGCCCCAGGCTGGGATTATGGAGGAACCGAGACTGCCTGCGAGGGTGTTTCCGTTGGGACCTTGAACTACGACGGGGACGTTATTGACGGAAATGTTTTCGAGAATTAAACTTCCGGCGGTAGGGGGGTTTGAGGTTGTCGTCCAGGCAGTTTTAATACCGATTGGGACATTGGTGAATGTGCTGTCAAATACTGTGATGGAACCGGTCTCGATCTTGCTTGAACCGCCGGCGGAAATATCAATACCGACTTGGCAGTTATTGATGGAAAGACCATGGTAGGTCCATCCCCAATTCCAAAGTTGGATAATAGCTTGGAGAGTTTTACTGTCAGTATTTCGACCAGAGACAGTGTTCGGGAAACATACCAGTCTTGCAATTATTGAATCTAAGATTCCGCATCGTGTATTGTTGATTACCCATGCTGGCACCTGTTGCTCCACCGTTGAAAGTGAGATCTGTTATGAGCCCTCCACTACCTTCCTCAATGAACAAACCAACATGGACAACGTCCGGAGTAACAGGCATGTTGAAGACAATATTTTGCAAGCTTGTCGCCTGAGAAGTGGGCCAATGCATGCCTGTGGCCGCAGTTCCGGGAGCAATGGCAGTAGTATCAAGAACAAAATTGCGAATCTGACGGAAAAACACATTGACGGCCTTCCAGTTCAACACTGGGCTGTAATAGGGATTGCCATCAATGAGACCAAACCCAGCAAAGTTGGCCGTGGCTTTGAGAGTAGGAGGTGAGGAGGCATCACCAATGAGCTGAGTAAAGTATGCTGGAAGAATTGAAGAAGAGATCAGATATGTGCCGGCTGGGAAGTAAACAACAGCTGGAGTTGTGGTGGTTGATGCACAACCCCTATTGCAAGGGTTGCCAGCGTTGATGGCAGCATTGATTGCCGCTGTATCGTCCGTGACGCCATCACCTACGACACTGTTAATCTCTTATCTGTCTCATGAGCAAGTGGACTTGAACTTACCTCTTGCGCCATAGTCTTTGACATTGCGGAACACCGGATAATTGGATCCAGCAAAAGGGGCCAAACCTCGATCTATCGTCTTTAGTCAGCAACTGAACGACTCAAGAGACTGAAGGAAGATGTTCTCACGAGGTATATCAGCAAGCCAATGTGCGTGTACGATCGACACGATACCAATAATGGCGAATAACAAGGAAACAAACTGCATGATGATCGTCGATTCCCTTCAGCCACTCAGCAAGCTACCTGGTACGGAGACAGAATCAGAGTTTTTGATGATAAGACCAATTGGGGAAAAGATCAAGTTGGAGAAAAGAGTCTAAAAAGACAAAACCGTGTTTCGGTTTACTTTGGCAAGACCGAGTCGGCGGCGGCCGGGCTGTAAGGGATAATTATATACTATTTACACACCCCATGGGACAATGAGCAACAAAACACAATGACAAAATATTTCCCGGAAAAAGAAACGAAACATACCTACTAGCCTTTCAACAACCTGATACACTAAAAATCCTGTTTCTTGAGTCTAGGGGGGGCAACGGAGACAAACATTCCAATATTTTCCCACGTGTCTCATCCTTCCCCCTTCCCCTCCCCTCCATCTTTGGTATATGTAACAATAACATTAAAAGTTCCTTCTCATCAGCTGAGGCTCAATGGTAACCATAAGGCCCGATTTGCTACGTAAGTATTGTGACAGGCCGACAATGTTGCGGTTCATGGGTTCTTAAAATAAGACAAAGCATCAACCTGGACGGTGGGGGCGGTGACGATGTCTAGTTGTGGAGGTTTGATCCGCTCGGACGGGTCTATCAAGAAAAGGGAAGGAGACTGTAACACCAAATGACCGGCAGGAGTAACTAATTGGCGGAAACATCCATGGGCTTTTGATCCGGGCCGGGCAACGGTCCCAAACCTCAGCTTTCGGAGCATATACCGCGTGAGCAACACTGGTGCAACATGTACCGTGAGAAAAAGATGACCTGTCGTTCAAAACGGCTGCAGAACAACATCACGTTGGGTTTTTGGTGTGCTCGCCGGCAGTGCTTCGTGATCAAGACATTTGTTGCAGTCGTGAACCCCAGGACAAGAGGCGGGAGGAAGCGGAAACAAGCGAAAAGTCTGGGGTTGAGCGAAGAGAGAATCACAAAGATGAAGGAGCCTGGGAGGGTCAGTTGTGCCCCTGGCTCAAAACTGTGAGATCTGATTCGCTGGCCCGGCTGAACTGCTGGATGAGAGATGTTGCGTAGATGCAGAAAAATAAGGCCGGATGCTACCAGCCAATACCGCCTGGTGACCACTGCATCATCCAACCCCAGATTTTTGTGTATTCTGTCAGCTTTTCTCTTTTTCTCTTACGTTTGTTGTATTTATCTGGACATCCCATGTCAGAGTTACCCTTGTCCAGTCCTTCTTGGTAGAAGGCATGAATTAGAACTTTCGAGTTCTGTCCTTGCATCTGTGAATCATGAGTGAGATCCTCTTTTTCACATGCTACATATATTGCAACCCAACCGAGTCAAGGTGTGATGACGTAAAAGAACACTACCAGTGAGCCACATCCGATTTGGCTTCGCAGTTTAAACGCCTTTCTCTCAAAGTCAGTTAATAAGCAGTTCTTCTCTTGCATGCGCCGAACAGAACCTTGATAACTGATAGTGGAAATAACACGGCTGTGGCATCCAACAGTCCTCAGCTGAGTATCGTCATCACAAACCTAATCGTCCAGATCCGAACTCGGGCATACTTCACATCGTCAACGGCGTCTTGATCGATATTGAACCCACCGCGTGACAAACGCAGGCATCTAAATGCGGTCCTTTGTCATTTATACGCCGAGGGAAAATGGGTCATGGCGCTCGAGTTTGCATTTGCAGACAGTGATAGCAATGGACGGTAGTTGTGGGTTATCATTTGATCAGTCAATTCCCTTGGAGCTGTGGCGCTCTCAGAACTGAGTGCCGAGTGGGGGCAAACAGAACGTCCGATATCAATCCCGTAGATGGAAGAGGCGACTCCTTTTTTTGGGGGGGGGAGGGGGGGAAAGGCTTGTAGTGGTCGTAACAGGCAAGTGAATTTTGCCTATATAGACATGTTGACACCAGCGGGAGTAGGCTCAATACCGCTCGCTCCCTGGCCAAGATAATTCCACGCGACATGTTGACATCGGGTGATTTTCCCCATCCTGCCCAAAGTGAGATATATATCACAGCATATTGGGTGTTATATTGATGATTGATGGTCCCAACGTGCCGGATGAGTTTGGGTGCTTTGTCCGCTACTCGCGCAGAAATAAAATATCAGACTGTTCCAGGCCTGCTGAAGACGGAGAGATCAATAAACCGAGGACGAGCCGAGATTGGGTGACGGTGTTGAACCTTCCGTCACCTTTCCAAGATGCTGCAATGTTGATGGTCGGCCGCCGATGAAGTTCCTTGGTTTCCCCCAACTACAGCATGTCATCTCTCCACCCCCTGCCTATCCTGGTTTCCTATTCTCCGCATTTGTTCGGAGTAGATTTTGCAGGGATCCTCAATCCCCGCTCAGGCTTGGGGTTGCTGAGCAGTTCTCCAAACGTTCCTCATTGGATACAGGTCGATTCGGGAAGGTGATTGGGAGTCGTGGGCATCCGAGAACACAAAACAATGTTGTCGCAACCCTGTGATGTCGAGAATTTGGAGTCGTGATATGGGTCAAGATTGAGTTCGTCTGATGGAGCAGGTGGATGAGTGGCTTTTGAGGTTCCAGTGATTTCCCTTGTCAAATTGTCGAGAGTTTTAAAAAAGGGGAGAGGGGTGTATGCAGAAGAAATACGAAAATTGGAGGCTACCTTAGAAACAGAGGTCCGTGGCGTGACAAATGGCGATACCGACTGGATGGGAAAGCTTGGCTGTGCATGAAAGCGCGAAAAAAACAAAGGTTTAACAAAGTATAAGTAAGAAAAAATAATGGACGAGATTTGAATACTCCGTGCCTTGAACCTTTTCATTCTTCCACTTGGCAACCCGGCAACCTGAGGTGACAGACAGGCGTTCCTCCTCACTTGATGGAAAAAAGACCTGTGGGGCAGGTGAGGGTTTTGGGGAGACTCGAGAGACTTTTAATTTGATTGGCTGGAACCCCCAAAGCTGTCTCCACGGGCCTTTACGGTACAACTTAAGGGTCCGCTTGGAAGGTGGGGGTGTACGGTTCTGTAGCTCAGTGGAGATCGGGGAACTGGAGATGATTGGAAGCGCCGCCTCTGATTCACCATCCGTTGACAAAAGAAGGGACGGGGACCTTTGGCTTTTCAAGCAATCGGGTGGACCTGCAGGTCCAGAAAAATGGAATGAAGGAAGATAATTAATGAATGCAAGTGCCCGGACCTGACGGACTTTTTGGACAGGAAGGACCATAACATACATGGATGGTCCATGCGCTTACGGTGACCTAAGTGTAGTGAATGAGACCCCATTTTTCTCCGCTTCTCCATTTCTTCCGAGTACCGAGTGAGGAGTCTCCTCTTTTTTCCCCGCGTTTCCCTGAGAACCTGGAATACCACTGGTTTAGGTGCTGCTCGCTTGTTCCTGATTTGTGCAGCTTTTTCTTTGAAAACTGTCTGTCAAATCGTTTGTTACCCTCTTCTCCGCTTCCCGCTTCCCGCTTTCCCCTCTTCATCTCCCCTCTTCAACTTTTATTATTATCACGTTTTTCAAGGTGCGTGTTGTTGGAATATTCTGCAGCTTCTTTTTCATGCGCGCCGTGTGGATACACCCACCCACATGCGACTTCCAATTTATCCAATTGAGCACGCGTCGTAACTTTAAAACATTCTTCCCAAACCAAACTCCAAGAACCGTCATTCGGCGAGCGCCACCGACCACATGAACCACATCTTGTGCCATTTGGTACTGTCAGCACTTGAACCAATCGAGTTTGTTTATAGAGACAGCTAGGGTGTGCCGACATTCGAGGAGCAAGTAAACAACGCGGAAGTAAGTAGAAAAAAGTTCAAGTCGACGAACCGAGGGGGTATCGATATCCAGCGAGCCCCAGCAACCATTTAGAGGAAAAAGGCAACCTTGGAAAAGCGTCCCAAGGGCTGAATATAACTACATTGCTTGATTCAGCCTACCGCCGTTCAAAAGACCCCAAAAAAACAGACTACACCAGAATCACGCGTCACTTCGCAGCCCGGGCATCTCCTCGCCGTCTATTTGGCTGCGCTCCTTTCCTCTTTCTTCCCCCTTTTCTCTCCTCGTGTGTCCCCTCTCTGAGGGCCTCCGCCCTTTCTCCCCCTCCTCAACTTTCCCGCCTTTTCCCACCTTTTCCCACCTCCCTTTTCCCCCCACACGCTTGTACATACAGTATCAGTACCCATTACAGTACCTTATACCCCAATTGCGCGATGCTTCCAATGCAGTCCATCGAGGCGCCCCCTGGCTCAGCCCAGGAGAATGGGGAAGCCCGGCAGCAAAAGCCCAAGACACTCCCGTGCAAGTTCTGCAGCAAAAGATTCAGGTGAGTAGCCATTTCATCCCCAACGCCGAGTAACCTTGTTGTCGTTTGCATGTTGACTTATGCCTCCTCATCATGTTTAGGCGTGTTGAACATGTCCAGAGACATGAGAGAACCCATACCAAGGAAAAACCCTTCGCCTGCACCTGGGATCGCTGCGGCAAAACATTTGGACGGCGGTAAGTTTATTTTGATTCCCATTCCAACCATGTCTGGGTCCCTCCGTCTCCTAGTCCCGCAGTATCTCTTTATGTAGCGTGGGTTGTGTGGGTTGGGATGCGGCACGCGCGAGTTTATCAACCTTGGGAGTGCCGATTTCGTCCTCACCCAGGTCACCTGCCTTCCCCCAAAAGGTCCTCTAGAGTTCTGGTGGGCTTTGTGTTTTGCTCCAATCCCATGTTGTTGAAAACCCCCCCTTGGTGTCTTCACGACAACCGTCTTGGCTTCCAGACTACCTCTCATCTCAAACACTCTTATTGTTGGTCAGAACAAACTACTTACATGAAGATTAGTGACCTACTCGTCCGTCATGAGAAGCTCGTCCATCTCAACGACGGCAACAACAAGGATGGGAATGCCAGCAGACCACGAAAGCCCTCGATGGCAGGTGGCACCATGCTCGGGGCTCTTGGACCTCCCGATAACCAAGTAGACACCAAGGTTATTGGATCACAGCATCACCCACCACCGTCCCACTATCAGTCAGAGCCCATGCAAAACCCCGTCGTGTCACTCCCTCCGGCTTCGCTATTGACCAACATGACGACAAGAGCTCCCGCCTGCAGTCTTGACATGCTCTCCGACGCCGCCACCCAGCTTGCCTCAGGTGGTGAGGTCAACAATCTGCAAACCGCTTCTATGCCAGGTCTTTCTCAACAGCAGGCCAATATGGCTCCCGCAAAGGTCTACCACGATGGCATGTCATACGGGGACCGTGGCGGCCGAGACCATGACATTGTGATGATGAATACGAACTATACGACCCAGCCGCAAGCCCCTCCTGCCTTTGACACTGACTACTCCTTTTTGCTCGACGACTACCAATCGTCGCATTTCTTCCCGCCCTCTTTAGAAGCAGAACACGGCTACAGCATGTGGAATCGGATTGAAATGGGGAGAGGCCCTTCAAAGCCATCGTCCGCATTTCCTTCTAGGTTTCCATCAGTGCAGCCTGATGCGCGGGACCCGTCAGAAGGACAACCTAGACCGCACGAGGACGGAACAAGACCTACGAACAGAATGATTTCTCAAGCTGACCACGATACCCTTAAGAGCCGGTTTGACGAATTCTCTTCAGTAACTCCAAGTGACTTTGTCTTTCCCTCCCGCCATACTCTACACAGGTTTTTGGACGGATACATCAGCTGCTTTCACGAATCGCTTCCGTTCCTTCATCTGCCCACTCTAACACTAACAGAGATATCACCCGAGTTGCTGTTGGCAATCATGTGTGTAGGTGCACAATACCGATTTGAGCCAAACCGTAGCCACGGACTGTGGTATGCAGCCAAGGCTGTCGCGATGGAGCAGATACGCCGAAGACACAGTCATGAGGTTCATGGGCTGCTGCCAACCATTGCGGCCTATAGCCCACATTCGACTCGACCGTCTCCGAGTTCCGGGTTCAGGCATTCCTTCCCCTCAATTCATCACGACCGTCCAATGACTCAAGAGACTCACCGGGAGCCATAGTACGTTTCTTTACCACTTCAACTGTCGCTTGACTTTCTGCTAACTTGTCAAGCTCCCCAAATACGCCCCAGTCACGTCTCGAAACTATTCAAGCTCTTCTCTTGTTATTCGCCGTCGGTCTCTGGGGTGCCAAGGCGATCCTGCATGAAGCTCTCTCTCTGCAAAGCTTGCTTGCTCTCTTGCTTCGCGAGGAGGGGCTCGTTGCAGAGGCTAACCAACCAACGGGGGACTGGGAAGCCTGGATTCGATTTGAAGGAGCCACGCGTACGAAGCTTGTCGCCTACTGTTTCTTCAACCTGTGCAGTATCACGTACAATACTCCTCCCCAGCTTCTGACGTCTGAAATTCACCTCTTGATGCCGAATCCATCCCGGCTGTGGAGGGCAGAGACGGCATGGCAGTGGCAAGAGGCCCGACAAGCTTACCCATTTGTCGAGGTCACCTTCCAAGACGCCTTCTCACGCCTGCTCGGCCGCCAACCACAGAGCTCGCCGCTTCCGCTGACATCACTCGGACATTATGTGCTAATACACGCCCTGATACAGCGCATCTACATGCTCAAAGAAACTATTTCACCCTTTCACACTCACGGGGGACTGAAACTGGAAGATGTGTTCATTGAGGAGCTCACCCAAGCCTTGAAGGAATGGAAGACTACGTTTGAGCGACATTTAGAGTCAAAGCCAGAGTACCAGACAAGCGAAGTTACTTTCAACTCGGGAGCGCTCATCCGGCTCGCGTATATTCGACTGTACACCGATCTGAGTACCAAACGCAGCCTCGAAACTAGAGACCGTGATGTCATAGCCCAGGCATTCAACGACCAGCCCCTGCTTGTCCGTACCCCGTTACTTTGCCGAGCCGTCATGCAAGCCATCCATGCTCTGTCCATGCTGGTCAAAATGGGCGTCAACTTTGTTGCCAAGGCAAAGTCCCAGGAGTGGAGCATGCAACACTGCTGTAAGTCATTTTTCTTTGATCCCCAGAACTCAACAGACCCCTAAATGACCTTCATAGTGTGCAACTTGGAGTGTGCCGTTCTTCTGTCGAAGTGGCTCCTGACTCTATCCGCCATTGGCCCTGCGGATCCTCCCCCTTCGGCCGAAGAGAATAATCTTTTCACCATGGTCCGCCGGATGCTGGACGAAACCGAGTTTGCTGTCCCTGTTAATCATATCGATCCATCCTTGGCCGGCGCATCATCCAACAATCACGGTGCGCATCAACAATCCCAAGCGATTGACCTGTCTTCTACCAGCCCGGCCAAGCTTCGACAGCTAGCATGTGCCGTTGTTCGACTCTGGGCTGCGACCTTCACTGGAGAGCACAGGTTCGAAATTACCAAGGTCATGAATGCTGGATTGGAAGGGTATGGAAATCTGATTGAGAAGCCTCGGGACCGGACACCACTGGGAAGGATCGTTTCGAACCAAGGACTTGGATGACGTGGATAACCGACAACGTCCAGCGCCTTGATATTCACTGACCTGCAAGGTCTCACCGGAGAGAGATGGAGATTCGCAAGCCCGCCTTTTCCTTGGCCCGTTTAGCATGGAGTAGCCGCATTTTCACGTTGTTCGATGGCAATTCGCATGGTTGGCATGCATTCAAAGGAGTCGCGGTCTGAACCTGTCGGTGTCGAAGCCTTCGACATCTGACATGTAATCCGCCGGGAAAAAAACCCAGGGCACCATTTCGCAGTTTCAACCAACCGCAGGAATATCGCCGCAACAATGGAAAAGGGGGTCCTCATGGGAGACCCAAATCCAAGGTGCCAGAACTAGATCGAGGCACCAGGCACCGCTCACCGCCAGCTTCGACAGGACGTACATAATCGCTTCGCTGTATATAGACCAAATACGACCCCACCGCGCCCATGCCCTTTGTCCCTGTACAATCATTTTGTTCTGTTTTGGATTTGACTGCGAGCCAACTTGGGCTCCTACGCAGCGTATCTTGGTTGCATTTTTTGCTTGATCCCTATAGACCAGCGTTATTGTCATTTGATTGGTGATTTTTTTTTTAGAAGAAACTGGTGATTCTTAACTTTTTTTCTCTCTCCAGGTCAGTTATAAAGGGGTTGCTTTTTCGGTTGATTCGTTAACCAGTAAGTATTTTATGGGGACAAGGCCGCGGAGGGGAGGCGCTCACCGTTGGTCATTTTGTACCTAAGACTGCTTTTTTCGATCCTTCTCTTTATTCAGCTAAGTATATATTTCTCTTTTTATACATGTCCTACCCCCTACCGGGGACCACATATCCCTCTGTATATAGTATAACCCTGCCATACCCGCTCCCTTTCAACCGTAAATTCCAGCTCCCACACCTTTTAACAATGCCAGGTAGGTTTTTTACACGTTGGTTAGCTGGAGAGGGCGAAGAGAGAAGGGGAGAAGAGGAAACAACCGGGAGAGGGAGATGGAAAGAATAAGGTAAGAAAAAAAATGCATGATTTTGATTGAGCGAGCTAAAACAAATCTGCGAGAAGATTGCAGTCGTGTCGAATTGTGATGATATATCTGCTCGGATATAAACAAAGCTAATGACAGGTATAACTCAGATAAGAAGGTGGCCCCGAACAAGCCCGCATGGCTCAGTGGTAGAGCGCATCACTAGTAATGATGAGGTCGTCAGTTCGATTCTGGCTGTGGGCATTTACTTTTGGAGATTTTATCAATTCTATTTTTTAAAGATTTGTGTATATTTTTATCTTTTTTGCTGACTGGGGGGGGGGGGGGGGAGGGGGAGGGTCCGATAGCCGTTTGCTTTGTTCCCTGTTGTGTTTTTCTGTTTTTGTGTAATATGTGAATACATACGTAGCTACCTGTGGATATAAGTAGTCAGGTAGGAATATTTGTTGACGAATTATTTGTTTTACTAAAGTATTAAGTATTTAAATTGTTATTTTATGAAATGGTTGGGAAGATGAGTTTTTGATAAGTGGGAACTGCTGATCAGCCGGGTGGTTGTTTAACGTTATGGGTAGTCAAAGAAGGTTCTCGGAATAGTATCATGGTACTTTCCCTGGATAAGGTAGAAATCCATGTGATGGAACTTTTGTACCCTGATGGCCATGACTCTGGTTTAGACTTTAAGGTTGTTTGTATGTGGGGATGTCGGCAGGTGAGGAACACGGGATGTGGGACGTTTATGTTGGAAGGAAGGTGTGAGAGATGGTTGAGGTGGATGACCGGTGTTGTCAGTTCTGGCTGACACTGACAGGTGTGGATATATGCAGCACGTGTAGATGTGGTGTGATGCCGTCAAGGTTCTCAGCATTGTTGAAAAGTCTTGTTGGGTAAGTATATACTGGGAAACGTTTGGTCCGGACCTTTTGTAAAGAGAATATCTCTTTATACAATGCAATTTGTCACCTACTGTCATGGCGAGGGTCATGCAATGGCACAAGGCGCAAAGGACATTTACTCAAAGACCAAGAATACTGAATTGAAGAAGGAAGAAAGGAAGTCAACGGCTTGCAACCGACTGCAGCAACCAGCCGGAACCTTCTTCCTTATCTACGCTAATCTATCTAAGCTGGCTGATTCCTCCGTATATATAGAGAGTGGTCTTGGCGGCTCGAGAGCCCATGAGAGCCAACCTGTTGATTCTTTGAAGACCTCGTTTACAACCACCGGGCTTTGTGGTTGCCTGCCGCATGCAGCCAGTGGGCCCTCTACAGGCTTGCAAAGCTCTTTGTAGAAGCCTTTGTGGGAGCCCACCGCTTACGGCTAGTGGAAGACAGGAAGTCCCGGGTATGATCCGTGACAAAAGTGCATATATTAAAAAGGTAACGCGTATCTATAAATCGCCTAAATAAAATGGATAAAAAGATAGAAAATATGCCCTTTTAAATAATGTTTTTGGCACGAGCATTGTGGGAGGTGACAAACCGCATTGTAGGAAGAGATATTCATTCTCATAACAAAAAGGTGGATATAAATAACAAGGACAAAAAAATGAAACCCTCAAAAAATTGATTTGCCCACAGCCAGAATCGAACTGACGACCTCATCATTACTAGTGATGCGCTCTACCACTGAGCCATGCGGGCTTTGTGATCTGATTTGTTGATTTTAGTAAGCGAACTTGGCATCATGAATTAGATCCATTCACAACAGTTAGACAATCAGCTTCCACTCCAACAAAAGATTCCCACAACCTTTTCCTCATCACACTACCACAGCATACAAAACAATTTGAACTAACCATCTTATTTATATATCTTCCATCCTCCTCCAAAAAGAAGTCCAAAAACATAGCAAACAAAAAATAGTGTCAATAATTACAAGCAATCAACTCCCCCAATTTTCCTTCCCCTTAATACCCTCCACCCCTATAATAACTATCTCCCTCATCCGCACCACCCCCAGACGGAGGAACATAAGCCTTATATTGTGGCTGACCACCAGGTCCTCCCACACCACCAGTATCTACCCTACTCGGCAAACCTTGTCTACTATCATACGCATTCCCACTAGGCTGCAAAGGTGGCGGACTCAACGGACTGTCCGCTCCTCCGTGTCCACCCGCATCATACCGCCCTGCCGCGGCGGCTTGATAAGCATTATACTGGCCGTACGATGGCTGTCTTTGGTGCTCACCAGGAATGGCTGGGGGCGGTGCGCTTGGTGCGCTGGGAGTAGAAGCCGAGTAAGGATCCTCGGGTGCCGACGGATTCGCCGTAGTAGTATAATAACCCGATGGGTTGTGATGCGATGCAATAGGAGAGTCATAAACGGAAGTAGACAGTTCCTGAGGACCACTGCCGTATGTGCTTTGAGGTCTGACAGGGGCACCACCTGCTGTTGGGTTCTGACTATAAGGAACGTACTGGTTCTGGGGAGGTGGTGAAGTGGAAGTCTGAATCGGGGCAGGTTGCTTGCCTCCAGATGGGATACGCTGGTCTTGAGGGCGTGGAGCATACCCCTGTTGTGAAGGAGGCTGCTGAGGAGGTTGCTGCTGTGGTTGGGGCGGTCCCTGTTGCTGAGCGGGTGGTTGCTGCTGCGTTTGGGTCGGTGGTTGATTTGCCTGCGGAGGCACCTCGGCACCAGCAAAGTATACTGGAGCACCACCACCACCAACTGACTGTCCAGGACGGTGGTAATTAGGGGACGGAGACTGAGGTGGATATTGTGATGGTTCTAATAGTATTTACAATCAGCTATTGCTCATTTCCTTCTTCAAGCACCAAACTCGGCCAAGGTCGTACCTTGAGTGGGAGCCGGAGTGTAGAACCGCTGGGGGTCTTGAGGCTGGGAGGGGCCACCATATCCCCCTTGCTGTGGAGGATATCCCTGAGGAATCTGTGGGCGCATGGCGTATTGGTGGTAGTTGGGTCCGGGAGGATGTGACATGGATGACTCAAGCAGAGCCTCATAATCTCTCCTGGCCTTGATGAACTTTTCATTCAACTGAGTAAAGTCATCTGTGATTTGTTAGTAGATATCCAGTACAGCCTATGCGATCTCCCATACCTTTCTTCTGTGAATACTTCTCAATCAACTTGATGAGCTTTGGTCGAATCGCCAGTGTCTGATGATAGAGCTTGGAAATCTCCTCATTGTCCTCCTCCCTTGGTGCCGTGTTGCTCGCGCTCAAGAGCGTCAACAGCTTCTCAACGTTCTTGATTTCCGCAAACACCTCGGCTTCCATCTGCGCCTCACGCTGCAGCTCATCAGGGGTAGGGTCTGTCAACTTTTCAACATAGTTGAGTGGGAAAATACCCGTCTTGCCCTTCAAAGACCCTCGCCACCAGTCCTTATAAACGCTCTCCAACACAGCAATCACGTCTCCCTTCTTGAACTCAAGTTCGCCAGGCTCAGAGGGGACAAAATCATAAAGCGCTCTGACCCTTGATACCGTAGCGGCCGTCGTTCCAGAGGGCACCTGCTGCTGGACGGGTGCCGCAGCCTGTTGAGCCGCAGCCCCTGAGCTTCCAGCACCGGCCCCGCTCGATGAGGATGGCCCAGGAACCGACGCAGCCTGAGCAGGCTTCTTCTTCCGCTCCTCCTCCTGCAAGCTCAGTTTGAGCGCCATTTGCAACTCCTCCTCCTCCTTCAGGTGATCTTGTTCTGTGAGGGAGTTCTTTTGGGGGGCGCTGGGCGGGTGAAGCGTGGGGTTGGTCTGCTTGAGGCGGAAGTAGGCATCGTACATGATGCCCAGATCGGGGTCAGACTTGAACATGTCGGACCAATCCTTCATGCGCTCAAGGATCTTGGCCTTGACCTGGTTGTGCGTATTGCGGTCGTTGGCGAGCTTCAGGAGGGCATCGGTAAAGGCTCGGCTCGACAGTTCGCGGTGCATATTTTTACCGCAATTTTGAGATAGGGCATTTGCAACCTGTGTATAAAGTAAGGAGGTCAGTTATGTCGGGCGATATGGATTGTTCAGTGGAGCGAAACATACCTCGAGGGTATACAACTGAACATTCGCATTGCGATGTGCCAGGCGCTTGATCATGCTCTGGACGGCCTCCTTGGACCCGTTCGAGTCGCTGGCTACTCGATCGCACACCTCCATGATGGCAGCCCAGTCCTCCGACGTGAGGTTCTCGTCCGTGGCCTTGTCTATTGTAAAGCGCATCACCTGTCAGCCATTCCCATCTTCTTTGCGCAGTGAAAACAATCACATACTGATGGCCTCATCGTATGGCCCGGCCGCAGCCGCTCGAAACATGATGTATTTTGTTGTGTTGTTGTTTGTTAGTTTTTTGACTTTTCAGTTGCAGAGTTGAGTTGAGTTCACTCGAGTGTTAAGGTTGGTAAGCTCTGACGTCCTTTTCTCTATCTGCCTGTTTCCGTTGGATTCCGTTCCCAGGTTCCCCGCTCTCGAGCTTCGGTCGGCAAAAGATATGTACGAGGTTTGTTGTGAGCGGTTGTGGCAACAGATATCTCAAACGCAAAAAAAAAAAAAAAAGTTTGGTAGTAGATTTGGGTAAAAGATGGTGTTCTTGAAGAAAGTGGGTTGCAAGCTGATTGCTTGGTGAGGCTAAAGTGGGCAATGCCGCGTGGTTGGTTACGGACTGGGGGGGTGGTTCTTGTGAATGACGGCCGATGGAGAGAGCAAGGTCACAGGCAAGCCAAGCGGTTCGCCCCGCATTTTCACCTTGCATCTTCCAATATCCCTGTCAGATTGTCTTGGAAGACATCCACTGCATCATCGAAACATCCACCTGTGTAATTCGTATTGGAGTAACTTTGGCGATACGATTGGAGTCCTCACTTTTATCCATCTCTTTCCTCTTGACACTTGGGCTATTCCAATGACTTTTGCTTTCTCATATAGCCCTTAGAATTTCACAGCCGTTCTTTGACCTCTGTCCCTTATGCCTATCATAAATTACACCCATACACCATCCCAACACCAAAATTACGTCCCCTCCCGCCCCATTACGCACGCAGCTTGCGCAGCCACAAAAATAGGATATGAAACCCTCCCGGATCGTCCAAATATCAACCTGTCTATCCAGTAGTTCAAAATAACACCGCCACTCCTGAACCACAAGATCCCCTTGACATGTTCAGCTTTCACCACACATTTCAACCTTGGGGCGAATTGGAGAGCGAAATTCTAAGCCACATCGTCTCATCTGAGCTTGGAGCTATGGCCAACGACGTTCAAGACAACCTGCTGTCAAATTTAACTCAATGATGCCGACTTTTTTATGTTTTTATATATCAAGAGAGAAAATATATAAACAGTGAAGTTATGAAGCTTAGAAAACGAAAACCAATAAACCAAAAAAGTAAGTGGTGATGTTGCCAAAGCCAAAAAAAGAAAAGAAGAAAAAAAGATACAGGCAATGCAAGAGCCAAAGAGTTAAAAGAAAGAGAAAAAAAATTGGTTCGCACACAGAGAAAATGTCTAGTCCACCACTCCTTTAAACCAACCACCCAAAAAAAAAAACCGCCAGTCTTGTCTCTTTCTCTGTAGATCCTTCCGTTATCCCTCAAACATTGTTACTGCCCACATCCCATGTCCACCTCACCTCCCACACAAACCAATAACGTACCCTCATCTGAGTAACAATCCAGAATCCCTGATCAAATCGTTGTAGCTTATATTCATCAACCCTATTGACCTTGAACCCTTTGCCCTGCTTTGAACCAATCCCTGAACGAAAAAAAAAACCTATTTCATCCAAGGTTACAAGAATAAAAGAAACAAAGGCCGATAAGACCCAAACATAAGAGAAATAAGAAGAAATTGGAATCAAAAAACTGTTGCGCTGCTGGGCTGAATTTTGTTAATTCTGCAACAGTGCACTTTGTCCTGTTACCTTTCAGTTCCACCCCTTCTTCAGCACCCCTCTCATCCCTGTATAATCCTTACTCCCTTCCCCTCCAGGCACATCCAAACTCCTCCTCCCTTCCCTCTCCAACTCGCTCATGGCAAACAACAACGGCTCCTCATCAACTCCAGCCCCAGCATCCAAGCTTGTTCCAAATCCGCCTCCCCTGTTGATCGACGAGAACGATCCCGGTCGACTCCGACTGCCGCTCCCTCCACCTCTGTTGAGGTAACGGCTGCTCCCGCCCCGCGCAATCCCAGTAGTCAAACTTGCTGGCGGAATGTCATCATCATCTCCCCTCTTTGTTGGACTGGCCCCGGAAGTCGGTGCACTAATGCTGACTCCGCCTTCAACGCTCTGGAGACTCTGACGCTGTCCCCCGAGCGCAACTGAAGCGACAGTTCTTCGACCGTCATGGTGGAACAACCTCGGCGAGAGTGGTATATCAATCGCGCCTGTTCCACGACCTTCCTGTCCAGTTGCAATCGGGGTCTCGCCGTCGTCAACTTCACCCTCTTCCTCGGTGGGATCAATTCCAGAGTGTCGATGCCGTCCAGTAGCAGGTTGCTGGTAATCAATAATCGAGTTCTCGCTCAACCGACTAGGAATCGCAGGTGTATGTGGTGTATGTGGAGATGAAAGTGGTTTCCCGCTCGCCATTCCTGTACCGGGCGAGGTTGATGTGGACATGCTGATGGCGGAAGAGGGGCCAACCAAACTCGGGCCCATTAGCTGTCTACTGGTTGACGGACTGCTCCCAGTGACAGACCTCAGCTGGATAGAAGAGGTCATGCTGTCGCTCAAGGCGGCATGCGACTCCCTCATCATCTGAAATTTGCTCAACTGCGCAGCCGTCCGCCTTGATGCCGCTGATGGTTCTCCCTTCTTACCTGGCTCAAAACTTTTGAGCGTCTTGTGGGTATCCAGCGCTTTCAAGAATTCCGAGATGTTATCATCGTCAGTCTGAAAAGAACTGGAACTAGCGGCTCCGCCTGAGTACAGATCTGTGAGCAGCCCTGACCCAGGCTGGGCGGATGAGGAGAGACTTTGCTTCCCGCTGCTGGCCTGGTCATCATCGGCATTTCTGCTTTGCCCTCCAAAGGAAGGCCGTGACCTCCTGTGGGAAAAGCTGCTGCTGTACCGGCTTCCTGGTTTTGGAGAAGCAGACAGAATCGGCACATCTTGTGTGGATGGCGCCGATGGCCCTCGCAGAGATGCAGCCATACCCGCCTGAAGGGATGACCTATTTGCAGCTCGCGCAAGGGCGCTTAGTCCTGACGGACGAGTCGATGACTGTGGTGATGGAGGTACTTCCATTTCTGGAAGTTTTGGAGAGCCAGAAAGCGACCCAGCCTTGAAGGGCTGGAACGAAATCGAGGTTCGTCGGCTTGACTCCCCAGAGGTTCGTAAGGAGGGTCGCATCCCGGCTGAGCTTCGAATAGGTAATGAGTGCGGTGGGTCTGGCCTATCCGAGCTGGCTGATGGAGATTCACTTGGAGAACTGGTGTCGGACCCGATGGGCCTGAGTTGCCTCAACGCAGTGATGGGGCTCGTTCCCATGGCGCCGTCGCCGTGAAATGTCGATAGACTGCCGTATGTTTGCTGCGCGTCCTGGGGAGCACCGCGACCTTGGCGATGTCGAGATGGTAAAGATCCAGGTTCTGCGTAAGAGTCTGATCTGCCGTGTCTGGCTTCCCTTCGAGGGATTGAAGGTTTAAAAAAGTTTTCATCAACGCCCATAAACCTTGAACTTAAAAGTGATTCCGAGTCGTCCACACGAAAGTTTACCTCAGTTCGGTAACTCACCGAGGCTGAAAATCTACCCACGGGTAGCTCCAAGTCGGCAAACACATACTCAGTGGCAACTTCCCTGCGATCGCCGTGATACAAGGGTTGGCGTAATGGGTCGAAAGTGGGATACTCTGGCTCAGAAGACAGCACGCGGCACTTCACTTCGAGGGCCGGGTGAGCTGCCTTGGTCAGCGCGTGCTGGGACGACTTCCAGCATGGAAACAGGCGGGTCATTGCATAGAATGCCCTGAAAAAGACGATGGCCTTCTTGTACACAGTTGGAAGGCTCAGTCCAAAGTCTTGGTCAAGATTAAGACCTGGAAGGCACTGGAGCTCGATCCTCCATCTTTCTAAAACCACTTGGGTATTTCGGGCCTGAGGTTGTCGCCTCCTAGGACTATCATCCTCAGCGTCTTCCAAGTTCAAGGCCTCTAATACATCCCATCTCTTGCCATTCTCATCCACAACTACCAGGCTCTGACCGTTGTTGAGGTTAGAAGCGTCGATGTAGGTCTCGATTATTAATGGCGGCGGTCGGACTTCAAAGCATCCTACTGATTTGTATACTCGAAGCTCTTCTCGGAAGTCATCGATCTCTGCGGTCTCGATCGAGAACTGCGATGTCTCCAGTGTCAGTTAAGGTTGCGCAGGTCCACCCATGAGAGAGTTAATATCCACATACCCAGGTATTTGACTTTTTGCCTGCGCTTTGTGTCAGGTTAATGCGGGATTGAAGGACTATCACGGCAGCTTTTGCGAAGAGGTTCTGGTACGGTCAGTCAGCACCATTTTCGTCCAGCGACAAAGGTAGATAGGCGCACTTTTATGATTTGGTCCAGTTTCTTTATTGATTCCGGACTGGCAGGGCTTCTTCCAGCAGCGCCAGCACCGCCTGGGCTTTCCGAGCCAGAAACTACATCTTGCCCTGAAGTAATAGAACTCGAACGACCTCGATCCCTGGGGTTGTTGGTTCGTGTGGGGTTGGTTTGGGGTGAGGATGCGGGGGAGGATACCCGGGGCGGATGACGGGATTGTTGATGCATACTGGTGGCTAAGGTAAGGATGGGAGTTTAAAACATGCGAGTTGACATTGATATAATTGTTGTTAAAATGAGCAAGACGTCGAGAGGATGAGATGGGTGGTGTGGTTTAGATGTGGATGTCGGAAGAGGAGGAGGATGAGTGGATCGTAATGCTTTCTCAGGTGGGAGGGCTCTGGAACAGGCGGGCCTTTGCATCCATGGTTTGTTGTTGCATACACCTAGGCAGACTTGATGGGATGATGAATTGAAGAATAGAATTGAAGGGGAAAAAAGGTTGGCGGTGACCGGTCGGCTCCAACAAGGCAGACGAGCGGCGACCTAGCAACCTGACCAGCAACGGTTCTGGGGGAATGGGAACAAGACGCCGGGGGATGGAGGCTCTACCGCGGGTCGCAGTCGCTGCGTCGCAGATGCAGCTGGAGGCGTGTAGCGTCAAGCGTGCAGGGCGTGCAGGGCTCACAAGCAGGGGTGGCGGCTTTCGGCGTGCTGGTCCAATAAAGTAGATGCTTGTTGCAGAACTGCCAGGTACTACCTTGATAACGGTAGATGCATTTTACAACAAATAAAACGGTATTTTAATATTTATTTTATTTCCGTCCTTCCTCGAGAAGGGCGATATCGGAACTGTTGAGTGTGATTGATGATGAGAAGAGAGACGAGAGACGGAACCTACCTTGATGGGGATCAAAGATAAGAGACAATCCAGAATGGAGTCCTTCCCCGTTCTTTTTGTGTACGTAAGCAATGCGAAGCCTGTACCTCGTGGTCAACCGACAGGGGTTCCAGGTTGTTTCCCTCTTCTCTCTCTTTCAAACCAAAAACGTCCACATGTTGTTGTCCTTTTTCCCCGTCAAGTGCCGGCCAATTCCAACAATCCAACAAACCGATGGGACAAGCCAATGTTTCACATATTTTAGTACACTTGTATCCGTTGTCCGGCTGGGTAACCGGTCGTGATAATCCAGGTCTTTTTCGTCATGATCAATCCCCTGGAAACCGACGGGAAGCGATGATGCAATGGCCCCAAGATAAGGTATTTCTCTACAGTTGTCGGTCAGCTGTCACTCCCATACATGAATAAAACGACAACGCAGCGGACCGGAGATGGATGAGTCGATGAGATGGCAATGAGCAAGCAATATGCGATTGTGATGCGTATAAATTATTATGCAAGACCGGGGAATTTCTGGGATGGCTGGCTGCAGGTGTCCGAAACGACTCAGATTCCCGTCACAGTCACTCACAAATTGACAGAGTCATCAATCATCGATTCTATTCCCAACCGCTTTATTTTTCCTGCCTAGCTCTAGTTCCCCTTTCATAACCGGTAAACAACAACTGCTCAAAACCCAATTGGTCCCCTCATTGTAGGCATACCATACATTTTCCCCTCAATTACGCCTCCTCCTCGTCCCCTGAAAAGGTACAACCTGCCTGCCTAAGCTTAACTTGTCGGTCCTGCAACCACACTCAATGCAGTGCGACACAACACCCTCACATCCACAGATTGACCAAGCAGGATCCGGACTTCTTGGACAAATCGGACGAATCAGGTAATCCGTCGGGGGTGGTGCGGGCGTGGGGATTTTGTGGGATGAGAGACTCTAGATATCTTATCTTTTACACAGTATGCAGTCAGCAACAGAGAAAAGAGTCACGAGAAAACAAGACATTATCCGATCCGATCCGTGTAGAGAGGACTCTGCATGCTGATTAAGAAAGTGCTGCATTTCTTCCCGCCTCATCCAACACACATTGCAGATATACGTGTAAATAATTAGACAGACAATAGGCAGCACACAGTTAAAAGTCCACATAGGGGTAAGACAGCTAAGCTAATCCTTCGTAACACCTCACACACTCTCACAGCATATCAGAGACACATCATACATTGCTGGCTAGCCTCGGAATCAGAAAACAAATCATGTACATCCCACGTCCAATCGGAAGACGAAACACAGGCAGCACACTCAACATGTAAAGCCGATGATCCGGCCGACTATGCTGTATAACGCCTCACTTTTACACAGGGATAACACAAATTCCCCACATTCTCTGTCGACAACACATTGTGCTTGGTAGCCTAGGAGATCTCAACACCGTTACTCAATACCGGCATGCTCTCAACACAACAAGTCCACAATCAAAGTAAGAAACACAAGTACAAAAGATACTGAGCCCTCTACATGTAACCGTTTCCACCAAAAGGTAGAAACACTGCGGCGGCCGACAACACAGATAGACCACTACCATCAACTCTAGTCCGTCACAGTATCCTATGAACCACATTCACCGGATGAATCCACATCGAGAGATTAATACCCTAGACATGCCAGTATGTCCACCACAAACATACATGTACATCCATTGGCAATATGACGAGAACCAAAAACACATTACCATTTACCAAAAAATCCCCAACTCATCCGACCTTCATACTCATCACCCCCTAGATACACAAGAACTATAAAACACCGCAAGTAACACAATATACAGTCCTGTGCTCTCACAAACCTCAAACCCATTAGTAGCCGCAATCGGTTGTCGATGTCTTGTGTCCGAGACAAACTGTAACTGTTGCTTCTGCTCTTATCATCTACCACTTGTACATACATACATTACAAAGGGCTACCATACAGCATATACATCCTCAGGTGCAAACAAATCCTCCCTCTGTACCTTGCCCGTCTGATGTGGACAATAACACACCGAACCTACCAAACTCGCACATCCAATAAGTCTCACATTCGACATATACGTATATATGTTCTGTCAAAAAAATATGTACTTTATGAAAGCCGAAAAAGCAAAAAAGCGGAGATATTACAAAAAAGAACGTTTGGGGGGGGGGGGGGGGGGGGGGGGGGGGGGGGGGGGGGGGGGGGGGGGGGGGGGGCGGCGCGGGGGGGCGGGGAGCCCCG